>JABUQX010011296.1:45000-108515 GCA_015478945.1 Trachelipus rathkii | reverse complement strand
TTAGAAGAGATGACAGTCGCCCCATCATACAACAGTACCGATATTGAGTATACGATTTTTATGAAAGAAAAGCTAGTTACTATATACGTATAATAGCAAAGAGAAGGATGGAAATTACGCGGCAAAGGAGGGGGAGCCTTGGAGAGCAAGTGACCCGCGGTGCCATAGTCCGGCCGGTCAAATGCTTTGGATATGTCCAAGGCCGCACCGACGCAAGTCTCCCCGTAGGTTCCCTAGGGCCGCCGGGAAAACCATAAATCAGGAAGATAGGAAAGTATATCGCCAGAAGAACCTCGAGCGCCGAAAGCCGTACTCGGCGATCGGAAAGAAGTGAATGAGATTCCAGATGATCTTAGAAATGGAAAATAAGTTTTTTGTTTTCCAAGAAGATCTTAGATAACATGACATAGTAAGTCAGCTGATAGGGCGAGTAGTTGAGAAGGAAATTCCGAGCGGGGCGTTTTTCCGTTTGTTTCCGGAATAGGTTGGAACGTGTGCGTGGCTTCCAACATCTGAGGGAAAGTGTTAGTAATTGAGAGTATTGAGACATATAGTTGAACGAGGGGCGGGGGATAGCACGGAAGGCGACCCTCCCGTCTAAAACTCGGGCGAGGAAATGCCCCATGCGCGGTGCCACCCGCTTCCTCGAACGTTCGTAGATTTCAGGAGCCCCATCGCACCTCCGATGCGAATGTAATGCCACAGGCAAAGCGCATAAGGCACCTGAGAGGCTCAGAAGAGGAGGATGGCGACATGCCCAGAGATTCGTTCCCCAGGGTTGAGTCTAGAGGAAAATAGGAGGCCGAAGAGATTGGCCTTTTCCATGTTTGGAGAATTAGGCAAAGCAGGAACCATTCGAGGCGAATAACGGAGGAGGAAGACAGATTTACAGAAGTTGTTAGAGAATTTTTTTGGCACAGAGGCCAGAAATTTATTTCATTGTCAGGAGGAGAACCAAGGAGGGTTAGCGCACTTTCGTTTATATATAAGCCGTCTTTGCTCGTCGAAGAGTAATCCCTGCAACGATTTTCTAGCAGAATGGAAATTGGCAAGAGTGAAAGGAGAACGAGAATTCTTTCACTCCCGATACTCACTGTTCTCTAGCCTGAATGGCCGTAGAACAAGCACGATCGAACCGATGGATTATGAGGAGAGACAAGATTTAGTCGAAGAAGGCATGAACGCTGCTCATCTTTCGCCTTCCCACAACGATATCACCAGCTCCTACCTTATCGGTCAGAAGTCGAAGCGCCACTCAGAGACCAAAGCACGTCCCATTTCGCAATTATAGTTAGTCGTAGAAGATCGCAATGCCCGCCTCCTTTGTGCCAATCGGCCCGATCAAAGAGTGCCCAGACAAAAACGCAGCTAGGGTAGGCTATGGAGCTGTTGGACGAGAAAATATTAAATTAAGCAGCATATAAGGTTGTGTCAGATTTACCGATAGGATGGAGCGAAGGTGGTGTAATTTTAAGAGAGAAGGACTACGTGGTGAAACATAGGATCAAATGTGTTCAACCGAATTGGGTTAGGGACGATCCGGAATGTGGTGTGGCGTTTCTTCAATTAGTCTGCTGCCAGATCGTTGAGAATGGCCTGAACGATTCCGGCCATCCTTCCCACTCAGCCGTGCTGGCTAAATCGGTATGAGAGGACGCCCACACCATTCAGTGTCTATCCCTGTACATATGAAATCCCGGCCTAACTAGAGGACCTCAGTATTTGGGGAGAAGATATGACAACAGTTTCGTGAGAAGTAGTTAAGGTAATCAAAAAAAGGCGTGAAAGTCTTTAAAATCTTAGGAGAAGGCAGTAGCAGAAGCACAAGATTTATTGGTATTCGTAGAAGGAAGAAAGCATTTTAAAGCCACAGAATACTCGAAGTTTAGGCAGGCTTCAAGATTCACGAGACGTGTTTTAACCCGGGAAGTGTTTAATGTTTACATAGGCAACACGTACTCTGCCACGTCCTTCAGTACGGAAATTATGGAATAAGTTATACGTTGGATATATTTAAACGCAGGTTAGAGGATGAATTTCTTTCAAGCCATTCTGGGTCTCACCCAGTAACAAAAGCCAAAAAAGATTAGCGGTTAGAGTTTAGCGAGGTGGTATTTGCCACGTGATGCAAAGTGTAGAGTGTCAAGCCCACGGGATGTTGGTGCGAAAGTCAACCTATGAAAGCACGCCGCGCCTGCGCGAATCCGCCATTCATACACGGCCACACAACAAGTTCACAACAACAAAACAGAGCAACGCAGACACGAAACAAACCAGACTAACACCCAAAAAGAGGAAAACGAAGGATAAAGTTATTCGTAAGCTAAAACCTAAATTTAAAAAAAACCTAGAAATTTTAATACGCTAAAACCTATATTTTACAGTAAAATATCTAAAAATATTGAATAATCAGGACAAGTTCAAAAACGCTCGGCCACACTCTCACACTGCTCAATAAAAGAATTTGAAACATATAAAAAAGAAAAAAATAGTCCTCTTGATCAACTAAAAAAGTGGAAGCTAAGAACTGTATAAATTAATATAATAACGGATATTCAAATATGTAAACGCCAAAAAAACTAAGTTAAAAAGACAGTCGAGGAAAAAAAATACCAAAATAAAAAAAAAGCATAACCTAAGGTAGTCGAGGAAAAAACTACGTATTGCTTTCAAGCCATACTGCGTCCAATCCCGCTAAAAACTAACTATAAATGAGGATGTTGCGGATATATAAAATGACAATTTCAACAAATTAAATAAATGGCTAACAAATATACTCTCACAACCATTGCTAAAAAGAAAAAATTTTTCGACATATTCTTTTTGCACCCCTGCATTCTTTTAACAATACCCCTGAAACACTCTAATGGCCTGCGAATTTTCGTGCGACTGGTAAAAGCTTATAACGGTTTGACGCCCGCCCGCACTTCACCAAACTAGTTTTTTATGTTTCATGGCTGAGCTGTAGTTTAGTTTACTCCTTCATCGTATTTTAATATAGATATCAAATATATATTTATCATTCTGTGAACCAAGGCAAAATTATATATATATATATAATAATTATATATCTAGTACTAATATATATATATATATATACTATACTATATATATATATATATATATAGTATATTATATATTAGTATATATATACTATATTATATATAGCACTTCAGAATACATCTACTTTTTTCAAAGTCCTGCATTAAACACCTTCAGAATAAATTTGAAAAATTCAGAGGCTTTTTATATTAAAATTATAACCTTGTAACTATTTGCCAGCAGGACTATAATGTCGCACAATAAATGCAGATTATTTACCTAGAATGCCAATAACTGTTTAAAATGAATCCTGTGACAACTTGTTTTCTCAAGCGAAATATAAGCAATTAGAAATTGTGAAGATTGTCAGGGGATATATTTGAATATAACTCATGATGATCCACGCTATGTTATGTTAAAATGTTAATATACACTGACAGATATATGAATTGCAGTTCCCGATTTTTATGATCTATAATTGAAAATATATCAGTATTATATATTTATTTGACTTGAATCTACGTAGATACTTTGTATCTATGTATCTGATGTATGATATATAATAGATATGTATCCCAGTATACTTTTTCGAATGTACCCAGTCAACCTCACCGGCCAATGAATTGGTAAGCCCTTGCTGGATTCAAATGCACAAACATCAAGAACTAGAAACTGTTATTGGATCATTTGAGATAATCATACTTCTATCGCCTATAGAATAAATTCGAAAACCAATTAAATATGAGAGTTATGTTCGTTTTTCAAGGAAAAAGCTTTAACTGTATCAATGGTATAAAACTCCTTCAATACAATAGCAACTTCTTCGGCCAGAACAGCACCTATCGCACTTTTAACTTGGATGGCTCTATGAGTAAGATAAGTTCCACCTTCAGATGCTTTTTCGCTTGTAAAATTTAAATGATGCTCTTGTGTCTTTTCTTTCCTTAACTATTTCTCCCCATATTAATTTTCAATTTCTTTGTTCCAAAAGGTACCTTTGTCAACTTTTCCGTCAACCCCAATACAGACTAACTTTTCTACACCATCACAGAGTATTTCATTACTTCTTACCCTCATCCTATCTTTTTCTCTGTCTAACTTTGATTTATTGATCATTATGAGATTCCCGACCACACTAGGCCCTAACAGGTTCATAGCCTTTAAATCCAACAGGAGTGCATAGGCAGGGCTTGCCCTTAGATTTGAAGAAACGTCACCTCTAATCAATTCCATGGTACACCTTGGAGTTTTAGAAAGCTGTAATCTTCATCTCGAAATGTACTTGGTTGAAAGTCTTCGGATTTATCATCACTTGACTAAAATATCAGTACAAAACCGAAATAATATTAGTAATATAATAAACTGATGTATAAAGATAAAAACAGGTCAGGTTATAGTATTATCAAAATTATTATTAATGATCTCATTATAATAACTATAAGCCTTTAAGCACAAGTATACATTTAAAAATTTTAAAATGATATATCATAAGGGCAAATCTATACAATCATTAGATCTTTAGAATCTTCACCTGCAGCGGCCGAAAATAATTCCTGTGAATACGCTAATGCAGTAGTGCACAGATCAACATCCCTCTGCTTTTGAATCTGCACTTCTGTTCCTCCTCCTAAAGCAGCAGTCTTCGTTCTTTTAAAACATGACCTTTATCAAGTCAGTTAAAAGGGCTCGGACCTTTTATCAAATTTAGCTCGCCAGCTTGGAAATCCCGTCTTTGTCGCTACTTTTCATCTCTGGTCTTTTAAATATTCCCCTCTCCGCCTCAATTGGAACCTGTATAGAAACGTAAAATTATTGGTGAAAATTTTAGTAGTAGGGATTCTGTTCAAACCTTTTGCGTCAACTGAGAAATCTTAAATTAAAAAAGAAACAACTTTAGTCTAATATTTGGTAAGTCACAAATAAGCATATATTCAAAAATTAATGCATAAATTGTTAAAACTTATTATATTATTATATATAAATATACAGAAATGTATATATTTTTTCATTTTTAAATTTAACTTTAATTAAAGGTTTTTATAATATATATATATATATATATTATATTATTTCTATATATGTAAGTTCATTATATTTTAATATAGTATGTTTATCTATTCGCGTATATAATTGTAAAATGTACCATATATCGCTCTGAATATTATATTTTTATTGTTACTATTTTTGTTATTATTTGTTATATTTATTTACCTAAATATTAATATTTTATATTATTACTATTATTTTATAGGAATATATAAATATTTATACTTATGGTTACATTTATTTTATATTATTTAAATTACTTTCTTCTTCTTCTTCTTAATCTACCTCTCTTTCCCAAGAACCTGTTGTTAAGGGTGCGTGTCTTATGCATTTTCGTGAAAAGAAAAGCATCACGAAGAATAATTCGACAGAAGTCGAAAAGAGTAGCGCCAGCGCTTATTCCTGCCTCCTCTTGTATTCTTCTATTTCATTCAGTGAGACTCCGTCAGCAAGGATCTCTTACTGTGATCATGAAAGATCCAGCCCTATTCGAGCTTCAAGGGAGCACGCGCTTACACGTGACCTACTTACTTTTCTGTAAATCGTTTCAATGGTTATATGGGTGATTTCATCGCCTCTTTGGCCCAGCGCTGTGTTGGACAGCTTATTCTATATTGATGTTCCTTCTTCCCATACAAATACTCTCGCGCCGACTCAAATTCTTGCCTATTTGCATCTTTTTATGTCTTCTCTAGCCTCTGCCAAACTTCTACTAATTACTCTCTCTATTAGACAGTTCGTTTGCACTGCACCGATTTTCATTCTCTTTTCTTCGGAGCCTTCGTGAAATTGTAAGTACTGTACGATTTCCAAAACGAGTAAGTGTTCTCGAATTTTGTATGTTTTCTGTGCTTATCAATTTATCCGATCTATCATTAACCCCTTTCTGCTAACATTTAGATGGGAGCCAAACCTATCTATCATATCATAATCTTCATCTTATTCTCGTGCATATTACGCGAACCTCCTGTTCTTCACACCACAGGACGAATCGTGCTCTAGGATAGCGGTTCATTGTGCCTCACATTTGTTGAAGTCCAATTCTTTTCACAATCTGCTGAGCATGACCCTGATTAATTAGGAATTTTTGTCCATTTTGATCTGAACAACAATTGACTTTAGAGGTTACTATATCTGTTCTAATTCCAGGAGAGCCATGCAGTCTCAACTACTGTATAGTTACCATATAGCACAGTAACTAATATATTAGCGCTTACTTTGCAGTGTTAAAGGACCCTAAGCTTTAGCGAAAACGTCAAGACATAGTTTTAGCGCCTTTTTATTTTTATTTTATTTATACATGTACACGCAACGATTTAATAGCAGGCTCAGCAACCCTTCCTTGCCATTACTGAGAACGTTTTCTCGTAAGCTACACTTGCTGTCAATCGAGATCCGTTGCCCTTTTCATCATTATGCTAACAGTAATACAATGACACTGAGGACTTTCTGCACGGTCACAGTATTAGTCTTAACCTAATCTAATTTATAAGAAATATATTCTCATTAAGATGATACCAGAATATTTAAATTCAACGATAACCTTACTCTTTTCTACGTTTACGTTTGCAAACCGCCTCCTTTTACGAGCACCGCTTGCCGATAAGTCCTCGTCTACCGCGAATTTCGCTCGATCAACTCTGTTTTATAAACTCTGCTTTCATGAATATCGCCACACAGAAAGCCAATCTTTTTGACACGGCATATAATTATTGGGTGTAACGTGAGACCTGCCACTCATACTCCATTCCTGCGCATACATCTCTTTTATTACGACGGATTTCCTGGCCATTCCCAACACCGTTCGATTTCTGTTCTACCGGCGATTTACTTCATATAACAAGATTTAGTATACCAAGGAGACATTAGTTCACGACAAGACCATTGCATCTGACTACCGGCAATTGTAATAGAGCGGTGAAAACCAATCACTTTATGACACGAGTTTAGATTGCTGTACAACACGCCTCACTATCCGTTTTTTGTTCGTGAAAAGCATAAGCTTTTGTGATTTCCATTCAGAAGCCTTATTCCCCACACTCAACAGCCAATAATAATCACACTTAACTACTTCGCCATAGAAATGGTTATAAACTATATAAAGCTCCGTGATCCATAAGCCGGCAGCCTGTAGCAAAATCGGGCATAAAATCTAAATACTAAATATAATTCTTCTCTTCGATTGCATTTTCTCATTTATTGGTGTTTTTCTTAATATCCAAAATCTTCGGTTTTGATCTGCACATTCTCCTCTACCACTCCTAAACGCAACCTTGTTCTTCACCTTGTTCTTCGTCAGTCACTCGACGCACCTCTTTCGACCCAAAACACCAGCATATATCTTTCCCTAACAATACTCAATAAACTATTCCCCTATAGGGGATACTATCTTTGTCTAACAGGGGCTCCCACTTTCGTCCCTTACCCAGCTTAATAGTAAGGGTAGCTATTACTGCTCTCCTCTCAATCCCTCGGGACTATTCCGCTCCATCAAAACGCGTTTATTAACGCAACTCTCCAAATCCAATCAAATCACCGAATCTGCCTCCGTTTCTTATCATTTGCACGTCTGTAGTAACTTTCACTCTATACTTTGGCATGAAGTTGGGTGTACATATTATTTGTACACAACTTGTTCTTTTTTTTTTCAATAATTATTTTTCACTTTATATTCTCCTCCTCACTTTAGCGTATAACCATACATTCAATTACTCCAATAATACCTATTCCTAACTCTTATGCTTTATTTTTTTATTTTTTTAAGCCACTTAACTGTTAAACTATTGGTAGGTGTTGTCATCATACAAACATTATAGCTATCAACTTTTCTTCCAATATACGTCAACGCTTTAATTTTCATCTAAGGGGTGGCGGGAGGTCTTTTGCGACAGGTGTTCTCTCCGAGAGGCTTCACCACCTCTACATCCTATTTCATCAGATTTTTTTACATTTACACACAACAGCCCATCCGAGGGTCCTTATCTGGTGCATTCTTTCTCACGGGATGCATGCGTCTTGGGGCCCACTCTATTCTCAGTGTCTTAACCCCTGGTGGGTTCCGCACGCGCTTCCTTCCCAGACAGATGCTTCGCCTCAATTCCCTTTTCGTATACTCCCCGCGCCGGTTTTCTGCGAGATAACTCCCTTGTCCTCCTCCGCTCGCTTGCCAAACTGTTCTACATTTACCTTGGCTTAGTTTTTCTTTCCTTTACGTAAAACTTTTTATGGCTTACCGGGCTATTTAGTATTCTTCTTTTTTCCTCCTTATATAATTCTCAACAACATTCTAAACATCTTTCTTCTTGAAACTTCATCATTTTCTGGTGCTTTTCTATTGATACGATTTACTGATTCTCACGCTAAATGTAAGAGATTAAGTTATACCTATTATGTCTAACATATTTTTGCAATCATTTACAATTTCTAATGCATAACATGACAATGTTGACATGATGTTTTTATAATTTGGCGAAGCAAATTAGCTATTAGATAGGAAATAAAATTAGTTCAGGTCCTAATTTAGCAGGGGACTGCTAACAATTGTGCTTTTTTCTTCCTACCATAAGATCATTTGGTTTGCTTTTTTACTGAAACAGATTATAGATAAATTTATAGTTCTTAGCGAAACTATAGAGTTATGCACTAGTTCTAGCTCTTTCGACTTATTACTTTGCCTTTGCGAGTTCAGTTCTTTTTTGGCTGTTTGGACGCCATATCTTTATCCCTTATTAAACACATTTGGATTTTTTCGTACATTGTCTCAGGGTTCTATTAACTTACTACTAATAATGCTTAATTTATATACGCCTACTATTCACTAGTTCCGTGAACCACACCTATACCTTACGCCATCCTATAAGCCCACCACTAAACTTTTTAAATTTATGATAATACAAAACCAACTTTGAGGCAATTAAGATAGCAATTTGTGAACCTTCGATTAAGAAGTTAGGCAAATGTGGTTTTTAGATATGATATCTTTTCTAAGAGTAAATAGGTTATCTATAACCATGTATAAAAATGTGCTCTACCACGTATAATTGATTGAATTTGGCTATAAGCTGTCGGAATAGAATTTCCGTTAATATACATCCTAAAATAGTTGGACGCAAGCTCAATACTAATATGTACATATGGAGCTTTAGAACATGACACAAGTCAACGATAATAAGCTAATTGTGATTCATACGTCATTCTCATATCTAGGCTGACTTGGCACAGACCCAATGCTCAACAACAGATCAACATTCGTGAAGCTTGACGTTTTAATCAAACTTGAGAGCATATGTTGATGATTACCAAGTCATTTTCATGGATCACGATATCATATATTCACACAAAGCTACATTGAGTATATAAGACTTATCTCCATTAAATTAGTCAATATATACTGGCTACTCACGATCGTCGTGTATTATATTTAAAGAAACGTATTTCGAGCCGTTTTATACATGGGTCCTACTAATATCCTAATATTCTTCACCTTCAGCAGAAATCATACACCTTTACTTATACCATTTATATATACTTCTTATGTCTACGACACCGATATTATTACACTTAATATATTATATAATATATAGTAATATATGAAGTATACACACGCTGTTATGAGTAATATATAATATTATATATACTACTCCCTTTTTTGATCACCTACTCCAGCCATATATCAGGTTCGATAAACGATCTTTTAAAATATACTTGAAAGTCAATCCTACTACACTTATCCTACCAATATAAATTAATCATCAGATATTCTATCACAAAAATCGTAAACTTACTCATTCAATACGTTTCCCATCAGATGGACCAATAATACGTCACATATATAACCCATAATCATATAATAACAGCTAAATGTTATATTTATAACATATTTGATTCACACACACACACACAACATATAATATATATATATTAATACTATATATACGTATACAATTAGGTATTATTATTAAGATGTGCTATAGTTAACGTTATCAATGATAATAAACGATGCGTTGAAATTATGTAGTTAGAAATAAGGATAAATATAAAGCTATTAGGTATAGTGGAAGAGATATACGCATTTTTCAAATTTAGATAACTTGAAACTAGGTGCATTAATAATGGATGTATTTCAGATTTATTTGTATATATAATATAAGATATAATACGTAGATAGCTTATCGAGAGTATGTATGAACTATATTGATGATAAACATCTAAGTTTAGAATATCTTACTATGTAGTAATAGGTACCTAATTAGCCTAATTTGGAGCTGCGCAATAGTCGGTTGACTCAAATTGTGTTTCGTCTATTCACCATATCATAGTTTGGTGCTAATCATAAATATCATAACAACGTTTTTATTTAATGAACATCGTTTGTTTATAATAAACAAACTTATTCATAGTGGCACTGGTCTTTTAAAGACAGGTGATTTTTTTACACTTCTTTTCTTTGGCCGGCATGGCCTTTAAAGAAAATTAATTTCACGCACCTCCTTATTTTATCAGAGGTCTTTTAGTATTGTAATGACTTAATAATAAAACACAGTGTTAATATAGCCATCTGAAGACAAGATGGATACAATTCTGCTCTGGTTCAGTCCCTGCGAAGATAGAGGTACCTATACTTGCATCTGGTTCAGACTATACTCTATAAGAAATTAAGAGTGATAACTTTCAGACGCTGAGATCAAAAAGTTAGTTACAAAAAGTAAAAGGAATTGTACAGTAATATAAACACTCACCCAAGAATGCAAAATTTAATCATATTGAGATTACTATAAAATGAATGTTAAAAAAATAAGAGCAAATTCTCTTAAGAACACATCTGATTTTTACAACCGTAAAATAGTGCGATATAAAGTCTATTATATGAAGTACTTTGAGTGAAGAAGAATAAGTTTTAAAAAATGTTTGAAACAATTGCCGACTATGAAATTCTTGGTGAAATGAAGAATGGTGAATGATTCCTATATTGCCAACATAAGTATCTTATTGCATTAGTATACACTCTAAGTACTAAACCACAGTCCATTCACAAATGTTTCGAGAGTGATAATCTCAAATGGGTTATAGTAAAGAGATTAAAGCCATATCTCTAAAGATTCACAAGTAGACTTCTGAAATCATTAATACGGATAATGACAGCACCGATTTCAAAATGATTACTGAAAATAATGATAAGCTATTTTAATATTGTAATATCATATAAATTCCCGAGTTACTATATTTAAAGTTCACTTCTCTAAATCTATGAGGTGATAACTCTTCAAGCTATTTCAGTATATTTATTTTAAATTCTTGTATGTTAAACTTGATAATGTAAATTTAAGTGAGTTAAATTAGTAAACGGAAAACTGCTTAATGAATAAGCAGCCATTTATTTTCTTAAGATTAGCATCTGAATCGATAGAAACGCTCTATTGAGTAACATTTATATAAAGACTAGAATGTCTCAAATATCGATGTTTCTGAGTGTAGCATATGAATAAGCTACAGAGGGTAGTAAATAACATGTCTTAAAAGGCATTTTCTATGTATCACACACGTAAATTAACAAAGCCTATTCGCTCATGTTTTACCAATGATGCAGCTATTGAATGTAATTCAATAAATCAAGTTTAAAGCTCACTTGGTAAAAGTAGAACGTACAATCCTTAACACTAGTTGCAGAATTAATTAGATAATGGTATGTTACAATAATAATGTTATTGCTTAGTATGTTTAAATCTATATAAGAAAGTTAATACAAAGTAACAGGAATATTCATTTAAAGAAAGCATGAATAAATTGAATGGTATGAGAGACCAGAATTACATTTTTTAAAGCAAATCATGAATTTCATAGAATATATTCATAAGATGAAGTTAAAATAATAAATAAAGACAGAAAAATAAAATAGAAACATATTATTCTAAATTACAAACACGTTAAATAACTTAAAGGGCGCTTCAATTAAATTTATGTTTTCTGAGTGATAACATATGAATTAAGAACTAGGAGTTATTTTAGTAAGTGACTAGTAATGGAAATTCTAAAAGAGCAATCCTTTCCAATACACACGAACTTACATCAAAGCCATTTTTACAAAAAATTTTACTAGAGAGTGTCGTTAGTTCTAATGGAACTGTTATGAGGATTAAAGTCTAGAATGTTTAAGTATCATAATGTATATACAAATACGCATTACAGCAACGATATAAAAACACACTTATCACAAAGATAAAATTTGCAGTATCTATGGACAATTTGTGGAAAGGGCTATGAATGTATATATATAATAAACGGAAGGACACGCAACTAATGAAAGATAACCACTATATAGTTAGGGAGCGGGATTTGAATTCTGTTGTCTCTATTAGGATTATATAAATGTAGTTTTAAGGATGTTGTGCTTATGAGTGCTAAACTTTTGATATAGAGAGTATGACCTCATGAAGGACACACACATGTTGTTGTGAGATGTCAGCTAAGCTCAACAAATATAGTGAGTATTTGAAAAAGTATTTCTTTAAATTTAGACAATTTTTTTCAGGAAGTAATATACTTATAGTTTAAAATAGATAGGAGATAGTTGTGCATATCCAACACAATGAGATGTGATCATTCAAGTTTAGGAAAGAGATACAAGTATGTGAAGAGTACGAACATCATTAGACACTTACTTCATCAGTGCATTAGCAGGCTGAACTCATTATATATGTTCTAGATGTTGCATGGACTCTTAACTAGAGAATTGTACTCGACACACAGACTAAATGAAGATACAGCCAGTTGTTCAATCTGTAATACAACACCGCCATAAATTGAATTTAATTTAATATATTGTAATCCTAGAAGATGTCAAGATATATGGAACGTGTATTTCCAGCAGAAGGAGGCATGTAAGGAGAACACTCTCAATACTTAACATACATTACACACTTACGTACTATAAACACTATACTTCAAATGTAATCTGAGTATGCAACTATTGAAATAATGTACACTCGTAAAGCAGCATTTGCATTGATGGAAAAGACACGACACATGTTAACATGTGTTAGCTAGTATATTTCACATCAGTGCATAAATTATTTAATTTAAATAGTTTCTAGAGTGCAACTATGAATGTAGTTTTAAAGGATACATTAACAAAATATTGTCACATGTTAATAACTATTATAAATACTTTTTAGTGACACTAGTTATAAAGGTTTGACATGCGCAGCATGATGAATGTACTCACATATTGGAAATATGGATTTTTTTACACTTTTAACAGTTCAATATACAGAGAAAATTAAGTACTTGTAGGGTTTTGTTTTCATAAAAGAAGCATAAACCAGACTCACAATCCTCTCATCGGAAAGAGGATTAAGATTAGGAGATTGAGTACAGAATTAAGGCGGGATCACGCCGGAACAAGCAGATAGGTCCTTAGGGGAGAGTGGGTTTAAAGAGAAACGCAGATTAATTAACACATTTATTATAAACTACAAAATGAGGAATGATATATATCTTACACAAGCCTTAGATATGAATTAGAGGAGAACTCGCCGCATAAACACAAATATAGAAAATCCAAAATTTCGAAGTTAAAACCGAGGGTTTTAGGAAAGCATCACTTAGAGACGAAAAATTATTGATGTATTGTATAGGTTGGTTCAGAGTTGTTTCGGCGATAAATGCGCTATGAAATTGAGGATGGGGAAAAAGTCTGATCGAAGGGTACCGGGGGCTTTATCACGAAGTACCAATTGTCCGGAGTATCTTATTTTCGATAAATTTTTTTGCTTTGGCCACCTTTCTTGACGTTTCATATAAGTCATCAAAAAAATGTATAATCCTTTATTGCCTACATTTACTATGCTACAATGAAATTTGCAAGTCATGGGTCTTTTCATTACCTCGACACAAAATCAACTTCTTGCCGGATTACCTGCTATGAGATAAACGAAAACGAAGAACTTTTTTTTTTGTAGAAAATGCAACAACGATCTTCTGGGGTTTTTCTCTAGCCTCACCACTTTTTCACCATGATGTTTGTAGTCAGGGGTTTGTTGGAAGAGTAAGATTATGTATTTGTCACTGAACTCTCTTAATAACTAATAGGTTATTTTCTAAATTCTCTAATGTTGAATTAATTCTCAAGTCTTCTTAGAGAGAGCACTCGAGTCAAAATTGCTTCTGTGAATTACAAGTACTAAATTCCACTGCATATTCTGTTTAATTTTATTCTCTTTGTCTCGTAAGGATATATATATCTTCACTACATTCTATATATTTTTATTAGTTGATGAGTAATCTGATATATTATTTGAACTAAAGGTGAATTATTATGAAAGTATCAAAATTTTTAAAGATATACATAATTGCTCGTTAACACACTCACGCATTGCTCCGACAAATAAGACTAGTATACAGGAGTTTCATTATTATGGGATTATGGATGTTCGTTCACTCCGATTAGCACACACCACATGTCTAAGCACATTCCACAGGCACATACATTTATCAATGTAAAGGATTTTTGAACACTTAGATATTGAATTTCTGGACCTGAAAGTAAGAGTTTATGCGATTCAGTTGCGAAAATTTATAAAGGATCACTTAGATATTTCAACACGGCCTAGAGTATCGTGTACATGGAGTGGAATTTGGTTGGTACTTAACACTTTGAGATAGGTGATGAATCACCTTCCAATTTGAATTTGGTTGATTTACGCCACTAATATACCCGTTAGGTAGATTATAGAGACACTTATAACGTAAGCTTTCTAGTCTGCAACCAGGGTGTGATGTTTTTATTCTATTTATCATATTTTCAAAATACATTTATTTCTTTTTATTTAAAATATCGTATAAGGGCCTTGGTGGGGTGTTTGTGGGAGGGCTTTGGCATTCTATTGCGCAGCTTCAACCTTTCCCTCCTACTGAAGAAAGGGGACTCTGTAATAATAATGTTTATACATATAAAACTTTTTTTTGAATATTTTTATTTAAAAATCATTTAATGTCTTTGTTTTATACATTTTAATGTTTTTAATATTGTTCCTTCCACGAAGTTGTCCTCGTTGACGTGCGAGAGAAAGTTAGGCGGTGGTAACAGGGGGAAATGGCACCACCGACCTTTACACGGGAACTTTTTTGTTATACATTCCTCTCGATATCTTCACTCATTTGATAGCTAATTAGCTCCAACGAATAGGCATATACGTGTTTGACCTACATTACGCGCTCGCTTAAACTCACCGGACATAATAGGTTCTCAATGTTTTATATATAAAAATGTGGAGAATTTAGATATAAAACTTCCTTTCCCTCCCTTTAGAGTAAAAATATTTCGGTAATTATGTTTGATATTGATGTCAGAATACAGGCTACATGTAAATAATTGGAGGTGAGATCATATAATACACAATCTATTTTCTATAGATTTAAGACTAATAAGACAATGTAAATTATGCTCATCCACAGACACAGTTGGCTTTTCTGGACACTCTTGGTTTTTGAATTGTATGTGATTGTTTCCTAATGTCGTCATTCGAGTTGTTACTACCATCTTTATATTAGCCTCTTCTCTCCCTATGACAATCGAGAGAGGATTATTTGGTATGATTTATATAGTTTTCTGTTTGAAAGTGGGTTATTTTTTGTGCTCAAAAGTGTATTTGATTATCTTGATATGAGGAGCTGTCCCCCTTGACGAGGGCGAATCTGTCATCACATCATAGGTGCCAAAAGAACCAAACAACGAACACCTTGATTAGCGACTATTTTAATATATTTATTTTATAAGATACCTATACACTACTTCCTGGTTGATTTTTAGAATTTCTCTTTTGTTCTGAATTTTTCCGCAATGTAACTTTAAGACCTCGATTTCGGTGTAGTTGGGTCTTGAACTCCTTCTCTGCACCATGGTAGGCATCCCCGTTACATTTGCCGGGCAAACCGGCTTATCATCTTGGAGCAGTTAATCATAAGGAAATAATCAATTTTAATTTTCAAACTAATCTAATTATCCAGCCGACGGAAATGGGTTAATAATCTCTTTATTATTATTCACTTTTATTTTATTAATTATTTCATATATTTATTATTATTTTTATATAATTTAATTATTATATTATTTTTTATTTATTATCTAAAAATTTAAATAAAATGATTAACTAAAACAAATTACGCAATAAAATTTATAGTCTCCGAGTTTTGATTGGGAAACAAGATCTAACCTACCCTTTTATTGGATTAGTCGGACAATGTAAGTGGAATTTGGAAGACAATTTAAAGTTTCGACTGTACAAAATAAGTATGTCTCACATAAGTAAGCGTTTGCGAAAGGATACCGGGCACATAATATACACACACAGTAATTTGTACTCACACATGTGGGCCAAACAAATTGAATCTACTCTTATAATAGGAAGATTTGGAACATCTTAAATCTTCTAATCTAATCTCTGATTGCTATTGTGGCTTCTGTATGGAAGGCTAGACTCGTTCTTAGTTCTCTTCTCTTCCGCACTTCGGTGAATCTTTTTCTGTTTTGCAAAAGGTTTTGATTTCTAAGCTTCCCTGACGCCGTCGAGGGAACCCGGCCTCGATTTATCCCCTCCGAGGGTCGTCCGGGTCCCTGCGAAACGTCACTCTTGAGATATATGTCGTTCTCTCTGTAACCTTTTCTTTACTTTCATTTTATATAATTTTACAAATAAAAAAAATATAAATTCTGGGTTATGCCACTCTGATAGTGCATTGCCAATATGAGAATACGTAGACGTCGTGCGAAACAATAGAATTACCCTATTGGGCATATACCTAGTGTTACGTTAGGTTTGGTTGGAACATAACTCTGCACTCTGATGTTCAAAGATTGGTTCCTTTCTCTCTTCACTTTCACCATGTTTTCCACTCTACACAGGAAGCTCTAAAAGTTTATCCAATTGGCACTCCGTTCTACACAATATATAATTTCTATTTGAATAATCAAAATTGCGACCATACATGCGGCCGCATAGAAGCAAAAGGGGTATGGGGGTGGTCTCTGCCAAAGATAGGTTTTTGTCTATTCCTTCTCCTCCTATCATCAGTTATGAGCTATAAATAATTAATATATTTTATTATTTGGTTTTGTTACATATGTTTATATTTGTTGATACCAATTTTGATTCAAGTGATTTTGCTTTCCATCACGTCTTCTACATATCCTCTCAGTATAATGCCATCTTTTTCGTTTTGCTGCTTTTATTTCTCCTTATGTAAAGAAGAAAAAGAAGAAGACAATTTTATCGAGTGTGGTCAGAATGTGTCGAAATTATTTTAATACTTCTTTATATACTTCATGCAAAACCAAACTTTCTTCTACAGTATATCAGTTTCTTTTGTAGTTGCTATTGCATTCCTACTGTTTATTCACTCATGAATTTAATAATTTCAGTAGTTTAATGTTTTCACTTACTTGTTTCATATCAATTGCCTAATGCTCAATTTTTTAAATGATCAGAACTTTTGAATCCATTATTTCCAGTTTTCATCCCTCCTCCTAAAGAAAATAGTTTATAGAACTATGAATATGAGATTTTTTCTGAACAGTCTCTTTCTTTCTAAATTCCTTGCTTTTGCTGATGTCTTCAATATATATATATATATATATATATATATTATATATATATATAATAATATATATATATATATATATTAATATATATATTATATATATATTAATATCATATATATATATATACTATATATGATATGTATTATATTATATATATATATTTCTAATATAAGAATATCTTATATATATTTATTAAATTTATAATTTATTTATAATCATACAAAAATAAAGTAATTACAAAATATAAAATATGGCTATATACTATTCTATATTATATATATATATATATATATATTGTAAGATTTTGTCCCAGAAGCTGACAACCATGTAATTTTTTGGGTATTAAGAGATAAATAATTTTAAAGTTTTAAGAGTTAGTTATGAACAAAGGAATAACTAAAAATGAGGTAAATTTGATAATTTATTTATAATCATTCTTTGCCCCTCACAAATTTCAATCAGTTAATTTTGACCCCAGATCATATAAAAAAAATTGTGCCTAATTTTGCGTGAGGTCAGTTAAACGTAAGAGACACTTGATTAAGTTCGTACTTATATTAATAAATCATCCGTGTAATTAATGGATGTCATATAAATGCTCTATAAATAGTATACGAGTTAAAATAATGTTTACATGCAACTATATCTAAGGGGAATTTGTGCAAAATATTATTAAAGGGCAAAGGTGCAATTCACCTTTACTGCAATGCAATTATAGAAACGAGAAAACCTGAAACCTGTGCAGCAGATTCTTAAGATGCTTGACATTTCGGTGCAACTACAACTACTAACCAATGCAACTGTATTAGCAAAAATGTGCTCAACAGATACCTATAAACAATGATATTGCGGTGCAACTGTACATTAGCAAGAACCTGTACAATATATTCATATAAGAGATGATAATTCAATTCAACTGTATTAGCAAAAATCTATAAGACAGGTTCCAAACATAGTTTATTGATATTAGTGTATTATTATTAATCTTTGTTCCAAGTTATGGAGCAATGATATTATGGTGCTTCCGTTAGTTTAGAGATATCGTATTTATTTGGAATAAGACTCTCAAAACGCTCTATACAGCTTCTAAGAACATCCAAAATAAATAATGTCTAGATAAATTACAATAAAAGTTTTAAACTTCATTATATTATATAAAAGTTAGTCTAAAAGTTTCACAAATAAATACACACTTTTTTTTCACTTTAATAACTAAATTAAAATTATATATATATTAGTGAAGTCAGTTTATTTGGACATTGCTTAAGATATAACCAAACAAACTGATGGTTGTATATGTTTAGAGATCAGGCAGAACACTTACCCTTGATTCAATGAGGACAACGCTAAGGTGATCCACGGCTATAAAATATGTTACAACACGAGATCACATCTTGAACTTTGCCTTAACAACTGATGAAGTTTGGTAACTCCACGCGTGTGAATGCAAATAGTTATAGCTCCAATAGAACAAAAAAGGAAGAATTAGAAATGGAGATAAAGACTAAAGTAATAGCAGTGAACATAAATGAAAACCCTCTGAGTGATTTGAATATTTTATGGAAATTAGTAAGAAGTCATGAAAGAAATGATAAGAATTTGATAACAAGAGGACCAACGTAAAGAAGAAGAGCGAAAATTAAAGAAAGTATAAATTTAAATTGTAAAAGTAAATCTCCTTAACTCCTATATAAGATCAATTTTTTTTCTCTGGTGCAATATAATCTGATTTCTTTCCAAAATTCCCATAGACCTCAAAAAATTCCTAGCACCTAGGACACCAGCATACTTAACAACTAAAAACATACCTTACTTCCTTGGTGTCAATCTTCAAACTAGACTCTCACATTCAAAAGAAATACTAAGCATACTCTTACACTCTTACAATCGTGACCCCCCACTACAGCGTAACCGAAGGTAAGTACTATATGCTTGGAGCACTCTTCGACTCATTGAGCACACGTCCAGTGAGAGCTCAATCGTGAAGAGAAAAGTCAACACCCGCGGAACGAAAGAAAAATCGTATAGCTCGAAATCAGTAGGCGACTTGTAGAAAAGAAGAAGATAGTGTACAAGACGATGTTGCTCGCCTCGAAGAGCGAGCGTCCAGGAAGTGATAAATTAAGTAGTTTAGTAAGTGAAAAAAAAATGACTTCCAAAGAACTCCCTCCAACCTTGACTGCAAATTCGTGTAGAGAGCTGATGTCTGATTATGACAGAGCATCAATTATCCAATTATTCAGCAGAGATTCCTCAAGAATAACAGCGTGGTCAACAGAAGACGTCTTCAGAGCTAACCAGCATCTACGATATCGGATGTGAGGATGTATACTGGCGAAGAGAGTAGACCCATGGATGAAAGTCCGCCTACCACAAGATGAAACACAAATATCTCACACGCAGTGAATATTGTCCCTGAGAAAATTGCTGGTATACCAATTCTGCATGATGAGGCACTAAAGAGATGGTAAAAAAAATAAAAAAAAAAAAAAGAAAGAAAAAAAAAAAAAAAGAAAATAAAGAGATAAAAAAAGATCTTCAAAATATCTGCATCATAGGATGCTAAATCATTAGCCGAAAAGAGAAGTAGCAGGGTGTGCGTGAACCTGGTACTATAGTATTTTCAGCGATTAGTAAATACGATATATGTTAAAAAATAAAAAAAATAAAATTATTGTGAATAATTATAGTGAATATATTAGAAGAGACCTGAGTCTTTTAGAGACGTCTTTATGCTTTTCTCCGAGTTAAAATAAAATTGACATTCCCTCTATTCCTCAGTAGGTTTTATTGACTTTGATTGGGTATAGGTAACGGTTTTTAATCATAAAGTATAATCTCCAAAGGCGGGTGATCACCGAGACATACTAAGATACTATGATTCGGGTCTCTTATGCGGTCGTCCGATCATGCCTATGGGACTATACGGAGTCAGACCTCGTGAATATCTATATGACTCAGCGTAATTGCAACCCGTCCAGCTGCGGAGGTCTCTCGTCGGGTCGAACTGCCCCCTTTTGATATATACTGGGTGTGCCGCGGTTCCTCCGCCCTGCATCGCTACGTGTAGGATGGAAACGTCCCCCCCGTGTTCCCCGTCCGAGCTCTGCCCCCAATCTTTTCATACCACCCACTACACTTAAAACATAATATAACATTTATATTACTATTCGCCCTGCTCCTACGAGAGAATTGAAATAAAAATTTGTGCCAATATATTATGTCTATTGAGTTGAGTTATGTATATTCTTTACGTTTATTATCATTGCTTTCCATAACTCTAAATTTTTACCTAGGATTTCACCAAAAGAATCATCTGCTTTTTGTTTTCTTAACTGTATTATAGTTTTGAAGATTGTTGTTTAATCGACTCTTCCTGACTCAACGTAAATAGTTAAGATGAGTGTCAACTGATAGTATAGTAAATAGTTAGGAAGAGCTGTCAGACATGCTTCTAGGATCTATAGATGTCAATATCTCGTATTCCCACTCATTTCTCAACGTTGCTATGATCATCACGTAAGAATTCATTCAGCCATGAGTAATCTATACGGAGGGACCCACTCTACCGGTCCATAATCTGTTCACTTGTCACTAAGATATTCTTGAGAGCACCCACCGGAATTACAAGGATGAAGTTCTAAATCGAGGATTAAAGGATACTAAAGACATTTACCAGCAACAGCCCGAGGCACATGACATACACGGACTTACAGCGATAGACATCCTGTCCAGCCTCCTACCTGTCTATAATTGGATTGATACACCATCAGTATATGGAAGAGGACAAACTTACCGTGAGCTGATATTTGACCCTCCGGTACTAGTTGCAAGACCACAATTGTATATAACTTTTATAATCTCTAGGAATCATAGAGAAAACTCTTTAGTTTGAGTAGAGAATTCACTCTTATTCACTGTTGACTATCTAAACAGCTCGCAGAGGATAACTTTTATGCTATAAACTGATTATAAAGTACATTGTAACGTTCTCCCGCGGGAGTCTGTACTGACAAAATATATTTTTTCTATTACGTATTTATAGCAACATAATCAGCGTTATTTTTGATTTAATACTACCTAGTGATTAAGAAAATATTAGACTGGATTTAGTTGACATCAGTCCATATAATTTAAGAAAATTATGCTGCAGATTAAAAGTATAACACAATTCCTAGATATTTTATATTAGAAAATTTAGTCTGTGTATTATATACATATATTCATAAGAATTAATCCATCTAAATATAAATTCAATTTAGAATTTTAAATGAATGTAGCTTCGATAGATACTTTAGAGAATTAGATTAATAATACTAGAATTTTACATCATTTTTTTATATAAATAAGAAATCCTTGTTAAAAATAATTTTCTACTCACTCAGAATAAAGAAAAACTAGGGTGGGGAAAGCGATTTTAATACAGAAATAATTAAAAATACAATAGTAAAAAACACTAAAAATTATTTCTTATTAAGAAAAACACAAAAAAATAAGTAAAGAGTAAGTAAAGGTAAGTAATTATTATATGGACGATAAATATTATTAGAGCAACTAATAAAAAAACTAAATTATTACGTAAGACACCAAGTTTACTAAATGAGTATATTATAAGACCGTATACAGGAGAGAGAGCGCTGACATTTAATAATTCTTGAATTCTACTAAATCATCGATCTCATATGTTTTTAACCAACAGTATTCAGGTAATTATAACGCAGAAACGGTTAACCTCAACCAATTAATTCCTAAAAGGACAATATAATAAACATAATTAGGCGACCTTTAATTATCATAAAAACAAGAAAAGTATAAAGTAGTGTTGAATATCTCAGAAATGAATTTCGGAATACCTGTTTTGTTGCTACTCATCATCATACGCTATCTAAACATCCAAAGCCATTCACTCATAAAATGAAAAGTAAATAATCATAAGAGTCCTACCGTATGCTCTTAGTTCTATTCGTACTAGATAGAAGTTAATCAATAGAAGAATACCTCGATTCATATGTTATCTTCATAAATGTCCTCCAGACACTTTAAAGAGAGACTCCTCACAAGACGACTAAATGGTAACCACTCGTTCAAAGAACAAGTTTCTACCATCTGTTCGAAACATGTATCTTAAATTGTTTTCAAACATCAAAGGAGCTCACCAATGGGTAATATCAAACTCATGACCAACATTTCGAGCGCTAAAAAGTGCGTGCCCACAAAGAACATGGAACGATAGTATGAACTGCCCACTAGCTCTCATGCACGATCATAAACAAGAAGAATTCGCACGTCGTACATTCGAGATATCAGCGAGAGATAATTAAGTATTACAATTCTTACGAGTGAGAGCGGATACGGATCAACAGAACAGAGACTAAGCTCGAATAAACTAATCTTCGAAGAAGATCAACAATATTCAGGTATCATTAATCCACTCTACTATCATAAACACTTTATTTAATTAAGCTGACATATGAGAACAGTGAAGGCGAATATACTCGCACCATTATAAAAACTTTAGGATAAGCTACAAAAGCTAATCATGATATATTCAAACTAGTCTATAGTGACTACGCACAGAATATTATTAGAATCAAATGGGACATCAGGGCGTTGATAAATTTAATTGAAAAAACTGTAAAACTAGCATTGACATCAAATAATACACCAATTGTGATAAACTCGCTGCTATAATTAGCTAAAAATTAAATAATATACATAACATACGCATAAATCTCTTTATCCTCACTCCATGCTTCCTATTCTTTTTTATTATCATAATGTAAAATGAACAAAGATGACTAAACTACACACAGTTCCATTCCTCTAATAAACAACAACATATCAAACTTTCTTATCCTATTACTTGGATCTAACCTAATCATGACCGCTAGTCGTTATTAGACAATACTAATCACTTATACGGTAACCTGATACAATAATTGGTGAACTGGTACCTTAATACAGGTAAGATTAATACTATAGACTTTAGAGAAAACTAATTCATATCTTATTATAGATACAAGTACCATATTCAAGAAGAATAAATTGTAGCGATACTTTGCAAAAAATGATATTTATTAATAACTTTTATTTTATCCGTTTCTCTTACCTCATTCTCCTTATAATAAGATCACTATCTCTATCGAAGGCATATCGGTACACAACGACCGCACAATCATGACTGTCGTGAAATATATACGGTTAGGTATACGAATTACACTCTTATATCTCATAGACATCATCACACATCTGTAGACGATTAGGCCAACTAGTTCAGTTTTAAGGACCTCGCTAGTGCAATACTCTCTTCCCACATGAGTTGTCGTTCGTGATTTGATTCTTCCATTTGTATGTATTTCTATAATTTTTTTATAACACCTTAAATCTTAGAGCAATTTCCCACACATAGAGTGAATATATATCCTGCACACAACCACATGTGGCCCTAGAGTTGCAAAGAATAAAGATCGCTGATGGAGAACTTATACGGGTCGCTTTAGGTGTGACACCTCACCTTATTCTTCTTTTTCAGCACAAGACGTAGGCGACGTAGAATCTGAGCAGTATGAAATCCCAACTTCTACTCAGCAGTGAGGTCGCTCCTCCGACCTCATGTGTCTTCTCGACTCTTAGTGTACTTCGGCGATGGCTGGTGTTCTCTCCTTCATCTCTTCTCCTAAGTTTCAACCGCGTGCTTAACCGAATCCCTTAATAACACCTAGAGAAAAGAGCTATGGCCTATGGAAAAACGTCCCCTCCTTCTGTTCCTTACACCTCGTATCTTCAGTTCTGCTATCTCGAGATCTCCGTCTAGTACATTCGAACCAGATTAATTATCCCAGTTTAGACATTATCACAACTAACATTTCTCCGTTATGTATCCCTAGTAATGTTTCAAACCTTAAAAGATAATTACACATTGGAATCACAAGACTACGAGCAATGGTGACCGGTCGGATGCTCAACGAGAGCAGACGGACAGAACACAGGCTGTAGGCGGGGACCGTTGATCTCTCTAATATACCCCCCGCCTCATGTTAGTGGGACGGACCGAGACAGAGTGGAAACTCCCTCAGACACATCTCACAATATTACCATAAATGGAGAAGGCGAGGCGAAGCGTCTTCACGATCTTTTTCCTGCATAGTTCTTGTCTGTGCATATTTCCCGCGTATGATCGACCTCACACAGAGAGGAGTAGTCGGCTTTAGTAGACAAGTTATGTGCTCATAGCAGCCACACAGTCACGCTCCGCCCCGGAATGCCGAGAGACCCCGACTCCTGACATCGGTGCGGGATACCCTTTAGTTGTAAGTTAGTTAAAAAAAATAAAATAAATATACAACTCTGCAGATACAGTCAAAAAATGTTGCAGCGATCTAAAAGTACTCACAAACGAGAATGCGTTCGCTTCTTGGACCCAGTAATTTCACTATAAAAGATAATTTTATTTCTTTTATTCTTTTTTTTAATGAGCGTAGTCTGTTCTTTTTCATGTTCTACGATATATTACCCTATGGGTTTGTAGAAAATACTTTATCTTCTAAATAAACTCTCCTCAACAACTCTTAGTCTACTTTTTTTCCTTCCTGCTATAGTTAATCCTTTGCACGCTATTATATCCACGATTAATGCTAGAGCTTAGGACTCATATACATACTTTTTACTATATATCTTCCACCCCACATATTATTATAATATTAACTTATTATATCATCATATATTATATAGATTATATATTACACTATTACTCCTCTATTAATATTTCTCACCCACTATTAATAAAAATTGAATACTCCACATATAATTATATATTATTACTACTTTATATTTATTACTATAATGTCGTATTTAATTATTTATTTTTCTATTCAATTAGGCTCCCCCTTTCCAGATAAATTCTCCCGAAGAAAGAAATCCTACCGGAAATAATCCAATATTAAGTGTAACACGTAACTGTTTTTGTACTGTTTTAACTCTTACCTAATTTTTTTTTATTATTTTTTTCCTATATTTGATTTTTTTATTTAATTAGTATATGCTTTCGATTTGTTAATCTTCATATACCCAACACATAAAGACATTACTCGCTAAATAAGCATCCAATCAATCTAAAAGAGGAAATACCTACTGAATAATCGCTCGAAATAGGCAGCCTCTTGTAGATGATCAGCAAATCATAATTCTAAAGATAAAGTCCTACAATGTATATATAGGAACTAAGATACTTGCGTGAGCCAAGACAAAGACGCTTCACACACTATGAACCAGCCGTTAGTTGTTTCAACAAAGACGTCTTTTGATAGCATTAACTGGTAAACGGATCCACGGAGTAATCTGCCGTTGCCATAGCTGCCTACTAAAATCCGTGCCGAATCACGATTCGTCTGAGCTATCTACTTACCTTAGTAGATCAACGCCGAGACACTTCATTCAATTAAGAGCAAAACATCCTACATTGCTGTAAAAGACCAGATATATTCTCTACGTCAGAGAGGGTAAACTAATTTGTGAATATCGATCTACCATCATTTTAGTTATTCTATCTAAGAGATGTAATATCTCATCCTTTTAAATTATGAGCTTTACCACTATACGCAAATTGATAGATTAAGCGGATATTCAAAAATATAGCACATAAGCAGCTTCTAAGTTCTGAAAATTGGCCTCACAACAAAAGCACTATATAAGAGCGAAACTGACACAACTAAACTGTCGCATTAAAAGATATTGCTGAAGCAACCGATTTCAATGAGAATGGTAAGTTAGGATATCGTATTTCTATCAAACAATCCACTCTGAGACCTTTTTCTCTCGTCTCCTCTAGCTATCTAAACATGGCGACGTCACATAAACAAGCAGTATCCATGTATGGAGCATCGCTGCCATTGATTACCGTGTTAATTGCATACGCACATGTGAATACGTATGCCGCCTTTTGCGTTACCACTCGAGTTGGCAAGATCGACAATGTGCTGCCATAGTGTCTAATCGAAACAATTGAAAAGGAGACAACGACTTAGGTTGCTTCGGTCCACAAAGCTACGTTGCAGAAGCTAAATCATTTTCTTCCTGTAGGTTAATACGGGTTTCATATATACTCGAAGATAGAACTGATATTGAATTTGAGTAGAATCGTTCTGTCACTGCCCTTTGTCGGTGAGAAGTCGGAATGGAAATCTGGGAATCCGCCTTCTTCTTCTATTAACTCGCAACACATTACTATCAGCAAAGGAGGGCGGACGTTCAGTTACTGCTTAACATATGATGTCTCACCTATATCTAAGTAATTCCGAGCGATATTTCGCCGAGTTCGATATTAATTAGACGTAAATATAGTTATAGATAATACCTTAATTACAATATTAGATACTCACTAAAATATTTCACAACGATTACTTGAGCTCGGTAGTATATCAGAGTGTATTATATACCCCTATAATAGTCGAGTCATTTTTCAGAGTGAGGCATCTACTATTTTCTAAATAATTCATAATACCTTTAGATATAAGTACTAGGGGTGGAGGACCTACTAATATATATCCTACTTATCATAAAACGACTAGTACGACCCCCTGAGAGGAAAATCGTAAACTAAAAACTGCCACATTCTATAAAAATATACCTATATATATCATATTATAATAACTATTTATAGTCATAGTATTATATAGTATATTTAAAGCCTTATTGTGTGTAGTGTGTAGCTGTATCCAGTTTACATGAGCCCTTGAATAAGAATATAAATGGCTGAATGCATTAAATCTGCCACCACTCACAACCCATTAATATTATATATATATTAAATATATAATATATATATAATATATATATATATATATAATTATAATATATATAGTTATAGTATATAGCTTCCTAGCTATATTATAATACCCTCTATTATATTATCACCTAAGTTATACTATATAAATCTATATATATAGCTATATACCATACTCCTATACTATATATAATATAACATACTTTAATATATATATATATTAATATTAATTATACATTTGTATAGTAATATTTAATAATACATGTAAGAATATATTATATTTTTATAAATTATATTAATCTTCGCCGAGTATGTTTATCATTCGTAACATTACAGAAAAGTTACATAAATAACTTATATATTTAATGAAAAGCGCAAAGTCAATTTCTGTGCACGCGATAGCAGAATGATGAGAACGCTTAGAGTAATTATCAAGCATTATCAATCCTAAAATTTGTGGAATATATATACAAGAATGCAATTATTACTTTTATCGCTGTATAATTTAAGATGATAGTGTTATCTTAAAAAACACCTTGATCAATAGTAATTTAATATCAAAGGATCAATACGAATAAGTATTAGAAATATAATTTAATTATAATTACACTGTAATTAAATATCTGTAATTACTTATGTCATTGTCAAAAATAATTTAAATGATTAGATCTAAATGCCATCATCATATATATCCATGTCATAAATACAATTTAAATAACTAATAAAAGTCAGAGTATCCATTAATAGAAAGATCAATATTAATTATATTATATTATTGCTTTCATATTTAGATTATGCTCTTGAGGGATGTTTGAGAAAAATTTATATGGATAATTTTGTTTCAGATTGAGGATACCTTTGGTATATTGGATAAAGTATCGTTCTGTGTGTGAATATTGAGTTTCGTAAAATAACTCGGCTTGGGTGCGAATATAAAAGTTTTATACAGAAGTCTATTCGTCTAACCGTGATAGCTCATTCCATGATGACATCATTATTGAGTAAATTTTACATATCATAAGAGGTAATAATATTAATTTATATACTACACAAAAACGATTAAATAATATATACCAGATTCGATAAAAAAATCGAAAACAACTAATCATTAATGTATTTTAATTATTTGATTCATGCGAATTATATTATAATATACTATTATTATAATTATAGAACGGCTATTATAAATATTATATATACTTATAACTTAAGTAATGATCGAGTGTATATGAATTAACCTAGGTAAGCACTATATCACTACTAATATCATAACTATTAATAATATTATAGTATATATATATACTGTATCAATATAAGTTGTACTTATGACATACATATATGACCCTATACGACACGGAACGTGAGATACCTGATATCGAGATATACAAATAAATTTCCACACATGGTAAGCTATTACTATGATACCAATCATATAATTAATAACCTATGAATTGTTTACTTAATTGTCATAATATAGAGTGGCTTAATATAATATAGATAATTATTATTAGGATTTATTTATTTATCGAGAAAGGTTATTCATGTATTTAAAATATTTATAGATATCATTTATTTATTAATTATGATTATTAATATACTCACTTCTGTCTCTGATAATTATGGAGGAGTCATACAATAAATAATATACAAATATAACTGTGAACCATAATTCATCTGGATTAGTATTAAGGTATTTGTATAACATTAGACAGGACATAATTGATAGAGTGGCTCACAAGCCGTATACGGGTGTAGCAATATAGGTGCTAGTAGACGTATTTCCCACCCAGTTCAGAGGGTGCGAGGTGACAGGATGTAGATAATCCCACTCGACGACACACACCAAATATCTAAAGAGTCAGGGGCTTATATCCGCATACTTGAGGTCGCGCTGGAGGTGGTCTGAGATATATTTTTAAGAGGTCCAACAACTCTAAATCTACCAGGTGAGTGCTCGTCGGTTAAGACATTACAAACTCCTTGCCTATAGCTGGATAGGATTACCTTTTTATATGTGTGAGTATATTATTTTTAAATTATAAATTAATAATCACACGAGTAAACAACAAAGACATAAATACCAAGTTAGAATAAATAGATCTATATTTGATATTATGAGACTGAAGAGTAACCTATGCGTAAAATATATAATAGTAAGAACCCTATTGCTATCACTCAAAATAATATAGTATAGGAAAGGATTGGGTCTATGGTTAATAATAATTGTAGTAATAGTATTTCTGTATATTTATTCTACATTCATATACTACTAATAATAATTTTCAAAATAATAAAAAAAGATATCGAAAAATAATGTATAAAAATTACCTTTTTCCTATTATATGCGGAGAGTATTTCATACGAATATTTATCGTATGAGCCTGAGAATATTATAAAGATATCATAACAAAAGTATGCGATATATTTTTTTTATTTTCTGATTAATTGTAGCATTGAATAGTATTACTGGCTCGCGAATTTAATCCAAAATACTTACACATTATTCTTTAAAGTTAATTTTATATTTTTAAAAAAAATTTCATTTGTTTTCACTAATTGCAACTTTAAATTCGAGAGAGAAGTTGTTTTCAAATCGACACCACATTTATTATACACTATGCGCTACATTTAATTGTTAATTATTACTTGTTCCACAGTAGGAAAATAATCTGCTTTCTTGATTTCTCTAATTGATATTTTTCGAGAGAGTTCTTTTATCTTTTTATTTTCTTAATAAAAATAAAAAATTTTGAAGTATTTTTATAGATTTAGTAAATAGAGTTTAGTTCTATCTTACTTCTACTCCTTTCATTCCCGCTGTTCGCGCTAAAGGAACCTTGTTACGTTTGTAGTTTTGCTTATATTTTATTACTATGAATGCCGAAGTTTGTAAGTATTATTCCTTCTTTGTTTTTTGGTTTGATTGTTGTTTTTTTGTTAAGTCTATTTCTTGTTTATTTATTTATTCATTTCCCTTCTAATTATAGTCAAAACCATACTTTAGGGGTTCAACACAAAGTATGGAATTAAGTACGGGCAATTTATGCGGTATCATTTTTATTATTTTTACCTTTATGTAGACAAGCAGATATTTGAAATAGTGTTGTACTGAGTCTGATGTGCTTATAGATATCATTCATCATTTAATTGTCTAATCGTTTATTTATGTGCACAAGACAGGGTCTCCGAGATCCCATTTTAAATTTATTATTTTAATTTAGATAAGTCACAGACTGTGTATACCACAAAATTCTACAATATCAAAACAAAATATATTACATCAACACTAAAACTAACATCAAACACATAACACAACAACCTAAATGGGATTGAAACAAGAAAGACTAATTAATAAAAAGTTATTAAAACTTAAAACTCTGTAATCAAACAAATTACAAATGCAAGTTCATTAAGCAGTTGAAATGCAGTCCATAAACAATTAATTTTATGTGATTATACAAATAAAAGTACAAAATTGAAATAGTAAAAATTCTAATTTTCATGAATTAAATATTTTAATTTTAAATGAAATATTAAATAAAGAATATTATTAACTAATAACGCCAAGGACGTGAAATATTTTAGGCGATGCAATGAACATTCTCGAATATCAATATAAATAATTAAAATCATAAATGCCAAAGCAAAGTTCATAAGGAATATATCAAGTAAAGTTTATAACTCTATATTTATTTTTACTTCTCTTAAAAATCTTAAATTTATTAATTTAACTTTAATTATATTAAGAATATATCTTTAGATAATTTTTAACTATGCATTATAATATAATGAATTAACTTAATTTTGTCAATGTACTTTATTACCTTTAATGATAAAGAGAGATAATAAGCTAATTTATCTTAACAATTACCATAATATTATTTAGTTAATTAATAAATTATATAATATCAATAATATATCCTATTAAATTTAATCTGACATAATATCCAAAATGACCAGTTTAACTAGTGCGAGTATAAATAATTTGTTCGAACCTTAATATATATCTAGATAACAAGTTAACACACAATTCATTATTCAAATATTAGATTATTAAATTATTACATAATATAATCATAAAAAATGTATTTTTGGCTATTTTAGCTCTTTACGAAACTCTCAACTGTGTTAATGAGTATAAGGAATTCTTAGATTAAGACAGTAATATCGTTACAGTACATATTGGCAGACAATAATCATAAAATCTATACTTCTAGATAAAATTAAATTAAAAATCTAAAAGACATTTCAATTTATTATACGGCAATGACACCGTTATTAACCTACAACTACATAATGTTAATTATTAGTATTAAATAATAATATATATAATTAATTTATTATATACTATAATATTATAATAAATTTATAAAGTAGAATATATAGATTAAATAATATTTATATAATAATATATGATATAAATATGTATTATAATATATATTAAATATAATATATATATTATAATATAATTATTATATAAGTAGTATATAATATATATATATATATATTATTAATATATAATATTATAGTATAATAATATGTAATATAATATTATACAAATATAAAAGTATAATATATAAATTATATGATATATCAAAGGATAAATATAATGTATTAGAATTAAATAAAAAAGTATATATACCGTACTATAGATATTATACTAGTCTAATATAATTTAAGTCAACTTAAGAGTAGTTTATTACACGAATATATATATTTTACTCACTTGCATTCACAACATCACTAAATATTTACCTGTAATTATAATAAGATTCTTCTAGAGTTAATTTAAAGCGTACAGTTATCATATCACTTTTCTAAACATTTCATTCGTATTACGCTATTAACACAGTCAAGCGACAGTATCTATGCTACGAACTCACTCACGAGAGAGCAAGTGAGTCTCTTGCTATGGTATTTGCCTTCATCCGAGAGTGCGTCACCTCAATCTGGCGTGATTAAATCTCTTATCTTGAAAGCTATTGAGTTTAGGGGCAGGTTATGAAGGAAGGTTTCTTACGTGAAACAACTCGCGTCATCTTGTGTGTAAGAGGACGAATGTCATATCACAGACCGAATTCTTCACCTGCCAATTATCGATTAGTCTGAGAAGTGCGGCTGATTTGCTAAAGTAGTGGTAAACGAGATAAACAAGAGAGAGCGAGCGAGAGAGAATAGGATAGGAATACAATATTTTTCCTATTCTGTCTCGAGCGAGTAGAGCGTGAGTAGAAGAGAGTGAGTGCAGCGGAGGAGACGAGAGAGCCGTCTCTACGTAGAATTAAGAAGTTGCTAATATCTAATTTTAAGATGATTCCATTAGTACTAACATCAGAGAGCTAACTGTCACTAGACTGGAAGTAATGAGTAACAAGATAGGCAAACTACATACAGTAGATATTTATAAAGTAAATGCCCAAAATCTTTGCAGCGTGGAAAGCGAGAGAGAGGAGTAGGCGCCGAGCGCTAGATGAACTTAAGCTGTTAGAGAAAGGTGCAACTATAGGTGTAGGATATTTCCTGAGAGACGTGTTCGACGCTATTCTGATATTTTTTCTGCGCTACGAGTAGTACCATAGATTCCATTACAGAGAGCGAGTGCGGCGAGAGAGAGTTTAAAGAACAACTCCTGGAGGAGTGAATGAGTTTGTGGAATAAGATCACGACAGTTCAGAAAAAGAAATAATGTGTGAATATGATTAAGAGGTTGAGCGCTTATAAGAGAGATTAAGGTAATATCTATGTGAGTTCGGTATTTTGAGAATGATTTTAGAGATAAGTTAGAGGAAGGCTTAGAAGATAGTGTTCTACCGTTATGCCTTGAGTGTGTAGACTCATGTGATAATGCTAGATCTGTTGTTTGTTGCCTGTGTTTATGCCCTAGTTATTATGGAGGGGACTTATAGACAATCTAGAACAATATATTAGTAATTTAGTGTATATATATATAGTCCATAATTGAGGATATCCTGGTTAAAGAGTAGTCTAACCACTACTCATTAAGAAAATAATTATCGAAACAATACTTTACAAAGTATCATTATTATCCTGAGTCCTTAGAAAATGTGTTATCTGTCTTGATTTATTATCTCTTGTTTATCAAGACTAGCTTAAAATTTAAGTTACATTTTTGCTTTAGCAGCAGACGAATATTTCGTCCTAGCACGTTTATAGTTCTATTCAAAATATGATGGGAAGTTAGATACCGATCTTTATCTAGAGAAAGAATTAGGCCGTGAGCACTGTACTATATTCTGAGCGATATTAGAAATCTATTCGTCGCGAGTGTTATAGTGATCCAACTTATCTGATATCAGTTTGGTAAATGTTAGAACTACGTATTACTTTTGAGCACTAATGAGTTTATAAATGTAAAAATATTAATAATTTCTGGGGGTAGGGTGTTCAGACATGCACCGAGAATCTTAAGCATACAACAAACACAATTCTTGATACATAATAATACTTATATACTTTTTTCTAGGAGTACGAAGTAGCAAAAACCTTGACAGAATTTTAAATAACACTGTCAACACCAATGCAATCAACTTTCAATTTGAACGAGATAGGATTCATAACCATAGCTCTATATTTGAAATTTCTTTGATAATATTCTATTTTATATCTTTTCCAAACTATAAATAATACATCGCCCTAATTTAATGTTGTCGATAGAGTCATAATCACTGAGTTATTATATAACTCATAGTAAAACATTAATTATATTAATCATCGTTTTTGACTTATGTTGAGTTTTCTATTGTTATTGGTTTTTGGTTAAACGTATATTACGATGCTCATTACTTTAATACTTGATCATCAGTCACAATAAGGGAGACTATCTAACTATCCAATCAATTTAATTTAAATTATATCTGATTTCAATCTACAAAGCACCTCAGTGCTAGATCGATGTAGGATTTAATTAACAGACGTTAATTATCATCTGCGGGAATAGAGGGAGAGAAGAACTCAATTAATCTCATTTGAAAAGCAGTTAGGAAAATATTATCAGTCATCCTAGTATCTTATTAAATTAAAAAAAACAACTAATCTAATGTGTTTCAGAATTTTCATTCAGCTCGTTGAAATCTATAACATTTATCTTAGACGATATTTTCTAGAGATCTAGATTCTATAAGATCCGTGGTCACAGACCGGGCTAACTTGGATATGTCTCATTGATAAATAGAAGTTAGAGAAAGCTTACTGAGTTAGAGTTCTAAGTGTAAGAATATCATTGAACTTCTATCAATTTCCCATGCCATTAAGAATTAAATCCTATCATAATTTAAATGTATTGAATAGTCTTTATCGGTTTCTATAGTAGATAACTTCTAGTTTATGTACTTTTTACATTTCTGTCCAATGCCACTAACTACTTTAATACATAATATATGGAGTCATCGATCTATTATCCCGAACAATAACCCACCCAATAAACTTAAAAAGAACACTCGTAAGAATATATTGAATGAGTATTTTCAGATTTTTGAGTCAATGTAAGTTGCAGATCAGTGAGTAATCCTCAACTATTATAGTAGGTAGGGAGTGGTGGTTAGTTTGTTCTGAATGTTATGGAGCATATTACGTATGCGCCATAGATGATATCAGATATCCATGGTTTGTTAACCGAGAAAAATCTTTATAATGCACTGACTTTATAATCGGCAGAGAGAGCTAGTATTTATATAGATGATTAATGCAGCCGTTTCACTCTAACATTCATACGATTGGAGCTTTATAGTTAGAAAATCCATTTTAGTAAATATTATTCTGACTATATATCTTATAAAAATGCTATAAATTATAAATTTTAATTACTTGGGGTTAAGTACTAACTTGATTACCCGTAGTATCATATCTATGTAAACAAAATTATTTCAGTTATAAGGTAATCAGGTTAGATTTAATCTTTATGATAGAGCTGTTAGTTAACTGTTTAAGAATTCATTAGCATCAGTATGTATTCTAAAATATTTTTAAGTTATAGTTGAGTTGATAGTTTAACCATCGATGAATAATCGTAAGACTAAAGATACTATGATATAAATGATATTTCATAAAATAATGTACATATATATATATAATATCATAAGTAATATAAGATAGTAAGAAGACATCGTAAGTGTTAGTAGGAGAATAATGTTGTCATCAATAATAAATAACCTATTAAAATGCTAATTAAAGAAAAAATGTTAGTACAAAATCTTAAACGTAGATTTTTATTTCATAGTTACGTTATGATGTTATTTATATTAGTATTGTTATTCACTTTAAAAACCAATAATAAGTGATTAACAAAATTTTTTATCCTGTTTTTTATTCATGAATTTATTTGCTGAGGAAATTGAAATACACGGTGAGTCCCTGAAGGGACTTAGACGACAAAATCTATAGATTTATTTATATTCCCCAACTGACATATAAGTTACTAAACAAATGAAAGCACAAAAATGATAATCGTTGATACATAACATATATTCTATATATAAGATATATAATATGAACAAATAAAACAGTGAAAATAAATAAATAAGCAATACCTCATATAAGATATTCAGAAAAGTAAATGGTTATTTACACATATTGAATAAATGATTTAGTCAATATATCTTACATTAAGAATGTTAGAGTATCGCAATAGGCATGAAATTCGGCACTCGAAATGATTCTCTGAGAGTATATTATTTACTTATGTAGACCTGGGAGCCTGTGTGGTACTACTATGTATATTACGTGACTTCCTTATTCAGTGTTTGTTAGTCTACCATACTATGAACCCAAACCGTAGACAACTATAGGCGTCTCTCTCTAGTGAAAAACGTTCTGCTTTAGTCACCGGACGGTTTGGAGGTAGCGGGCCATGGTTTGGATGTGACCAGGACTGAAAGAAGAACTTTATTGGTTGATCAACCGAAGTTTGGAGGTCACCGAGCGACTTTCTGGAGCGGAAAAAGAAAATTCCTCCTTGATGCATAGGGTTGAATTTCTGAAGGAGATCCAGCGTTGTCGTATCTCCTTTATTCTTCATGGAATTCGGGGACTTGGGATTCATAGTAATTTCTTTGTTGGATGGGCAGTAGAAATCTAAATCCCTTTTATATGTCTTTTGGGATAAGGGGATAAAAGCAGAATAATGGTTCCAGTATTCATAAAAGAGAGTACCGTATAACACAATTGAGTTAAGCATAGATATATTTTAACTCTAAGGCGGATATCAGAGATATTCTATGATTATCTTTTTGGAGTTGACCAGAATTAAAAGAAAAACGTTATCACGCTTGAAAATGTTATAAAGCTCGTGATGGGCTATCTCTCATATCAGAATAGTGAAAAAACTGTATAATAGAAGAAGTGATTTTTCGCCATCTTTTTGTACCTCGTGTGCGTAATTTCTTCTAAACCATATGTCAACTTCCTATCATCACTTTTAATCATTAAGTTGTGTATAAGCAAGGAATTGAGTAGTCACCGGTCACTGTTGACCTCTGTGGTTTCTTCTAAACCATAATGTCAATCTTCATCTTTTAATTATTGAATACTAAAGGATTGAAACACTGTCTGTAGCTAAGACATGGTCTTCCATGGGAAATTGTGGATCTGTGGCCTCTTGCATGGCCTTAGTTTTTTACATCGTTCAATGAACGGAAAAGATTTTCCCATGATAAAAAAATGAAAGTGTGAACTAGTTTGGCCTACTAGGATGTTTTCAACGTATGGCCTAGCACATCTCTTTTCTTATGTCCACTTTTCAATAGGGTTTGTCTCTAACATCTTGTATCCTTCCACTTGGGTATCCTTCTTCTTCACTTTGGACACATCTTTCATTGTGGCTTGGTTTACTTGAGATGAGACAAAATAAGTAGAGGCTCAGCATTCTAATGGGACAAATGCTTGCATCTCTTTCAATGGGTAGAGGCTTAGCATTCCAACGGGACAAATGCTTGCCTTCTTTCAATGGGTAGGTGCTTTTAGCAGGCCGTCTGGGCAAATGCTTTGCACACTAATTTCCATGGATGGAAAAATAACTCATAGTTGGTTCTTCGCAAATGAATTGCGGCTTGTGGCGTGGATTGGTTTCTTCAATCAATTTGAACAATCTGTGATGCGGACTGGTTCTCATCCAATCCATGTGAATAATCTACATAGAGTTCTGATCTAAAACTCTATGTTTAAGCCTATACGCTTGTTCACTCCAATTTGAGAATACTTTGGTCGTATCTTATTTCCTGGGAGTGCCATATTCACTAAGAACTGGGCTTTCTGCAATATTATTGCCGAAAGAATCGTTCGGATAAAAGATCCTCTTGAAAAGACTGTTGGAGCAATATCCTTTCTTGTCTTCTTTGGATTTGGATCAGTTGCTGACTGAAACAATGGGCTCATTTTGAGTCCTAATTTATTTTCATTCGCTATGGGATTTTATTAAAACATTTGCTTTTAAAGATTCAATGATCCTCAACCCTTCTATCGCTCTTTATTGTCACACTCATTCTCTCTGAGTTTGCGCTTGTTCTAAAAGAAACGCCGTCCTAAGAAATTATCTGTCAACTGCAAAGCCGAAAGTGGAATCTTACATATAGCAAGACATTTTTGGAGAAATGATTTTCTTAAACTCACTACTCCTCCACCTTGAACTTGTGGAAACTTTTGAGTAATGAGGTGGTCCAAAAATTTCGTAATCACATTTGTAAACACCCTGTAGAATCATCTGAATAAAACTTCATCCCTTGGTCTAAATGCTTCTGTGCTGGTTTGGGTATTTTATATGCTTTGTAAACACCTGATCTGTAGTACACTAAGAAAACTATCAATTCATCATTAAATCTTAATAATATTCAAAAATATTTGAAATTTGAGTTTTGACGCATATTTAAGCAGTTTCCATTTCTTCCTTTGTTGAAAAATTGACGCTGAAAAGTTGGCTTACTTAAAAAGGAAATAAACTGTCTTTCTCACATTTAAATGTTTATGAAGCTATTCGCAAAACTAATCGCATTAATTTACAATCCGCAGCCTATACATTGTTCCGTTTCTTTGACTCCACTGAAGAGAATTTATCAAGTTAGTCTTCTTTTTGTTATGTACTGATTATATTCGGTCTTCGGTGTTTCGCCCTCAGGAGCTTAAACCGTGCAATATCTTTCGATCTCACTAATCTGAACTATGACTTGCAGCTGTTTTATATAAAGTTATAAACAATGGAGACTAATAGAGGTCTATAAGTGTATTATTTCTGTCGCGCTATGAGGACTCTACTGAAGCTTATGAGTCAAAAGTCTTTCTATTTTAAAGTGATGTAGAGGTACTACGGTATCCTTCTAACCTCACTAAACTTTAATTAATATGGTGGATTCCTTTGTCCACTCAGAGCGATAATGAGCATCCCTTTTAACTGAGTAACTTTATACTCGATTACACCCCATCTATGGGTAAGTTTTCTTCTGCCTTTTTTTACCCTTCGACTGGTTTGTCCAGAACCGTCTAGTGGTAACCTTCTTCATAGCATATATAATCAAGGAAATTCTGTTAAATCTGAAGCAGTGAAAAACATTCGAAAACTGATTCGTTTACAACAAAAAATGATGTGAATTAAACGGGATTCTTAGGTAACTAATTCAACAAAAGAAGTGTTTCCATCGGAGAAGGGGTCCAATCTTCCTTGAGATGGAAATGTCTCTTTGTGATGTGTTCATCCTATAATCTTCGTTTTAATTCAAATTGCTTGGGATAAGTTTTCATTGTTAACTTATCTATGGTTTGATCAACCATTAGCAATTCTATTTTGATCTTAATACTTTCCTCTCTGAGTGTGGAAGAATCTTTTAGGATACATGATTGCATTTGCACGTTCCATCTATAATTCAAACAAAAGCATGGGTGTTCTTGAGTATAATGGTCCACGTTAGGATGGGGTAGTTCACAAGCTGAAATACTTTGTAACGAGGATGATAAGGTGGTACTAGTAAGAATCTTTCTTCTATGCTAATCAGTGTGCAAGAGATGGAGTCTGTAGATGTTGTAGTACACTCCGCTGTACTGGTACATCCGAGAGGCAATTCTGGTTACTCTCACGAAGAAAGTCGAGGTCGTCATATCGGAGAGGAATAAGCGTCCGTTCTTACAGTCTCCTTTCGTTTAGAAAACGAGCTATGGTGGACATTTTAAGTAAAAATTAAGGGAACAGTGTACACAAAACATAATTTGCATGTTCTTGAAAAACAATTTCATAAATTCTATAGGATCAGAATGTGTTCTTTTCTTGTGCACGGTAGTAAAAAAGAGAAAGGGATTCAGGGAGCTTATTTGCTCTGTTGCTTCCATATGTACTAGGGACAAATATTTAGATATTGTAATCATGACAAAATGTTCTATCTCATGTATATCCGAATATGCGCGTCTATCATAGACGAATCTTCAGGAAGGGTAAAGCGGATGCATGGGAACTCTTTGGGAATGAATCGGTTTTAGCGTCACAACATAAGGGTACATCGTGCATTCTCTAGAAGGACGATGAGTTGATTCAGGGGGTGAGATGATGAGATGGCTGGAGGAAAGAGGCGTGTAAGAATGTCGAGAGAAGGCATAACCAGAACGAAAGGTCTGGGTGTGTTCACTGAGTGCATATACATTAGGTAGTTCTTTGATATAAGAGGCAAGAAAATTGTATGCTTGCTGTTTGAACAGATTTAGATGTCCGAGTCCAATTACTCTCTACTTCCTATTTATTATTCTAAGTATAAGAGTCTGCATGTTTGTCAAATTAGTTGTGATTTTGGAGTACAGTGCTTCAGTAGATTGCGCGCCTCCTCGAAAACTGCCAAATAGCAGTCCATGTAGAGGAATAGCGTTGTATGATAGAAAACTAAGAGCCCAGTAAAATACCAACTCTTCTCAGCGAGAGGTTTGTGACTTTACATTCAGTCTGAAGTGGGAGCCTTTTATATTTGTCTGACGAGGCAAATCAGTGGCGATGATACACTCATTTCTTTTAAATCACCCTCTATCCTAAGACTTCCGAGTAAAACTTGATGCTGATGAGGGTTCTGATGAGTTGCACGTGTAGATAGCAAAGGAAAAGTCCGTGAGCATTTCGACACTGTGCTCTGAGACATGATATATTGTCTCTAGTTATTGATTCTTGCGAAATAGAGAACATGCGTTGTTCGCACTGTGATGATGCTTGAGAGTTGGGATATGACTATCATCACGTGGTGTCGATAAAATTTCTCTGGTATCTTGCCCTCGTCAGTGAGAGTCGAGCACATAATATATGAAGAAAAGAGGGTTATTTCCTTAAATAGGACTTCTATTATTGCTGAGCTTCGTCTCTTAAGCGTCAGTCGATAGACACAAATCGTTAATATATGTTAAAAGAGTATCAGGAGTGAAAGGCGATGTTGTAATAGCGCTTTTGTTTCGTTCGTTCCTGAGTCCAGTATCAGTAGAGTTCGAGAGAAAGGTAGAGAAAACAGAGTGATACAACAAAGTTCTTTTGAGCGCGCTCATCTGCTTTTGGACGCAGGTGGCGTAGAGTGCGAGGATCACGGAGTTCGTCGGAGAGGAGTACGGTAATTTTGAAAAGGGAGATGAGAAGGCGGCAGCTCGTGGAGTCTGGTAGATACGGAGTAATCTTTTTTCGAAAGGAGGTCGGTACGTGCAAAGGAAGAGAGAGAAGTCGGGTGCAGTTAATAGCTCTTTCAGATGAGGTAAGAGCTGGGTCAGAAAATTCTTGATTGACAGAACAGTTAATGAATTTGTGGTGTGTCCTGTGCGGATGACTTCAATCACCGTACATAGCACAAGGTTACTAGAACCATTAGCGACTCATTATCATATCTCCAAACTGGGCACAAGCATGCAGAACTATCGAAGTGTGATTATACCTGCACACTGATGGGGCAATTTGAAGTAATTCTAATAAATGTGCAGAGCGTGCACCCTTACTAACTAGTCTATATTTAAGATGGAATGTAAATAGAAGACTGTCCCATGGGTTACAGAAGAGAAAATGTGTCAATCCGTCGAAGTTGACAATTGATAAGTTCTAGACTACTGTCTGCGATTAAAATTGGATTGCCTACTCCATAAGAGGTGAGCCTACTGATATGATCATACAACAAAAGACATTAATCCTGTCCCAGTTATTGCTAACATAGTCTATAGAATTGTAGTGGTAAAGTTGCACGTGAAGTACAAGGAAAGAAAGGTAAATAGCATCTGACATATTGCGTTAAGAGTGAATCTATACGAAATCACAGACTTATTCTGGTGCGCTTATGTTCTACCTCTAATCTCAGAGTCATATTTCAGAAAGCTCAGAAGATGAGTATGAAAAGGCTTACTAGACTATTGGTGATATATGAGTTTAGAGTCGAAGAGGATATGACTGGCGTATGAAAAGACCGGTCACAATAAGTCAAAGTTGAAGTTTTGATAGATGTCTTTATTATTCTGAGCTATCTCAGCATTATGAGAATATGCGAGAACCTAAGAGGAAAAAAAGAGGACCGGCAGATTGCGTGAATGTGAGATATATCATAGTTATATTAGATTGAGGTGACAAAGATAAAGAGATAGTATTATGGATATGGCAATAGGAAGATTTAAAGGTGATATAAGCCACCTAGAGAAATACGTATAGAAGTAAAGGGATAACCAATGTATAACGTAGATATATAAGTATAGGGGGAGTATAATAGTTATTATATATATATGGATATATATAGAGAGAGGAGGGAACGTGAAGCTAAAAAATATTCTCTACCTTAACTGAAAAAGCGTGCAAACATACTTTTTCAATTAATACAGGAGAAGATATAGGCACAAACGAACTGAGCTTTAATGAAGTGTTCAATCGAGCTGAACAATATACAACGAAGAAGTAATACAAATCAATTTGGTTAGAGTTTGAAGTATAAATGTAGAAGATGTTTTATATGAAGTAGAAAAACATGATATCATTTTTAATTATTTACTTTGTCCAATAAGTTACTGGCATCATGTGTTCCGTACATATAATCTGTCCCAATGTTTATAAAACGCTATTGCCTCTACGAGGACTGGCAAGCCCAAAATTTTCCGCGCGCTCCTAAACCATAATATGATGTTGTGATTCAGAAACAAGTAAGATAAAAGTGGTCACTAGGTCAATATTTCATTTTCCTCCATAAAATTGAATGTTTTTTTTGTGATGTAATATTTGATATGTTATTGTTTTTTTTAACTTATCCCATCAGACATCAATCTTCGGAGCTTATATATACTACGGCCGAGAATCAAAACCCACTTTTTTTTTACTTGATAATTTTTGTATAGCTCCACGAGGAATGGAAATAATTTAAAAATTAATTCCCAAATATTCGAAATAACACATAGTGCACTATAGAACATTTCATCCAGATTACGGCACTTGAGAATGAAAAATAAGTGTAACGACAATCCTTATTTCGATTCCCTTATAAAATACGAAAAGAAAAGTTGATTTTATATTCTTGACATTGCAAAGACAAAATTATGAAGAAAATCAAAAAATATTTCGTGCACCATTTTGGAATAAGCAAATGGCTCCGCGCGATATGCTATGCATAGTATTATCAAGATTTTGAAGTAATTTCGAAAAACAATGTAGAAAGTTTTAAGCCAAGAACACCTGTCATAACATTTAGAGGTTTGAGGAATGAAATTCGATAAGAAGGGATCGACATGAACGCAGAAACAACACTCTGAAACCGCTTTAGAGTTCAGAAAAGAGAGCGATGAACAGTCTCGTGGCCTTTCTGTGGTCACCCATTCAAAATTAGAGCGCGAAAAAATTAAGTAATTTTATGTACAGACTATGATGGGGGTGCAAATTGAGCTAGACGCGGAAGCAGATAGGACCTGCCTTTTATTGAAGTAGTAAGCTACTATGAGTTAGTGCGTAATATATAGATAATAAGCAATGTACGGAAAATAATATTTTGAAATCTTACAAGATAACTATTAGAATATAATAAAGTATATATTTTTACTAGGAATATATATAATATATGAAATAAACCGATAAAAAGGGCTTGATCTTCAAATTATAAGTATATAGTATATATGAATACAGGTATTATATTGTAGGAGAGAAGACGATAAAATTAAGGAGGGTAGTATATATAATGATATTTTTCTCTTAATTATGCAGTTTGGCTCACTTAATACTATATAATAGTAATTGTAACCGAGCAAAATATAATGAAAATTTTGATCCAACTACAAGAATCCTTATATTAAATGAACTATTACGTAGATATCCCTTATACATATATGCCTATACTATATGAATAGTGGGTATATATGTATTTGTGGTATACTAAAATTAAAGTATATTTCGAAATCTAATTATAACGTTATGTCAACAGGATGTTGGGGAATTATAAAATAGCTAATGCGAATATAAAAATAATATTCGTCGAACGACACGTTGTCAGAGTATAGGATATATCTATCATACTAATCACAACTTATAATATAATCATAACAATCTTTTACAATTTATACTTGGCAATATGAGAACTTATAACGTGTCACTTGCCCATATATAACCTATATATAACTACAATATTATATATAGTATACCTAGTACTATGTAGTAATAGATCATTTTATTTCCAATACCGGGATTATATCGAAATTTAATACCGCGGAAAAGTGAGCATTATCAACCCACTTGCTCACTACAACACAAACTGTTGACATATAAGTTCTGTGGGGCGTTAGACTATTGCGCATGGAGACACAAAATTGAGAAAGGAATTGATCGGAAGACGTCAGAAAATCAAAAGCCGTCTGTCGCATTAAAGAATCGCGCCTTTTATATCACTTTTGAGTTCACGAGACTAGTCGCAAGTCAGGAACAAGTGCATGATCGAGAGTTTCACGGGACCTCTAGACGATCATTAACCGATGGAGCATCTCGCGTAATGAGTAGGGTACATTACCCATAGCGCAGGTGGGCTACTCAAGTCATAGTGACCCCTTCACAAAACCCTCGCCATATTCTCATTCTTATTATGCCCTTTCTTACTCGACCTCTGCTAAACCACCTTTCTCTCAATTCTTCGAGAGCATTCCTTTACTGACTCCCAATCCGAGCTGTTTCACCTCGGTCTCCAAGCGTCGTGGATTCCAGCGCACTAAGCGTCACCTACTATACCATCTGCTGAACCCAACCGACTACCTCATGAACCAAACCATGCGAGCATACGGTTACGTCTTTGCTATTGATTCTCTGCAGTCTATTTATTCCTTTCCTCACACCACTAAAACTCTCTAATACGTTCCATTCCTATTTCACGCAATCTTCTCACAACCTAACCATCAGAACATAATTGTCTTACATCTATACCTTTATTCCCAGACCATAGTTCTCACTACTCCCTGACACTCACATTTAAAGCACAAGGTAACAGAAGAGGACCCTCATAATATACTAACGGGGATCTTAAGGTAGTATATGATCTATGTATTATGAGTAATTATATTAGACCGGAATTTATATATATCCTATTACTATAACTATTGTACTACTACTATATTAAGTGTGTGTAGGGACATATCGTTATGTAAGTACTATCTATCTACGCGGTATGAAATACTGTAATTGCGATGAATAGCGTTAAGAAGATAGCAGGTTTTATAATACGATAGGGTATAGATAATTAGGGGATAATATAATCAATATATATATCATAGGAGTATATTCTTATCTATAGGAGGTATAATTAGTAATGCGATATAGATCTCAAAGGAGTTAGATGTGGAATCTCCATCATGTCACTAGTACTTACTCTTCACGCAAACTGAGATTAAACAAAGCTCTGAAAGAAAAGGGCGCAATGGCATAGATCCCCACTCAATCTAAGATCGCACTTTTAAGATCTCTCAACCTGATATAGAATATGCTATATCTCAGGCCTCCTGTTGAATGCAACGTTATCGGCCTGTGCAATATTTCAATGCAATTCTATACTTAAAACTCACCAACTTATTCTCCCTGAAGACCCTTCGAAGTGGAAACCAGAACGGTATTGACGCGATGTTCGTGTCCCTTTATATAGAACCGCTCAGTCGAGATATTATATTCTTATCAATGAATTAATCATGATGCTAGAAAATATCTATTTCATTTTCATTTTAGGAAACCAAGTCTTTAAGAGATAAAAGAACTATTGACTTGTGTCCATCTGTTTATAAATAATGAGAAACTAAATTAGTTCTTTGGAAAAGTTCAGAAGGAACTATAGAATGATTGAGTTCGAAATATCTATTAAAAAGAGAAAAACAGAAATAAATGAAAAATGATTACCACAAAATACTTAATCATCGTTTGGTTTTAATTAAAATGTTAATAAAAATATGTCATGTAGCATATTGAGCTACATGTATGGATATCTACAATAACTTGCGCATAGAAAATAATAGAACCACAGTAAAACTAAATAACCTAGTAATATATATTTATTGCAATATAGATGTCAATAAAAAAAAATACGAAAATCACTATCATCAAATTTTTACTCATCCTCTTCTATTTCTATATAATTTCTATATTTGCAGTTTACAGTCCACTTATAATGTACCACTGGAAATCGCAGTTATTAAATACATAATAGTTTATAGTTAATCAAAGAATATGACAAGACTTGATCGATTTGATAAGAGGGAAATTAAATTTTACTTGAAAATTAAATGATTTGGCATTTACCAAAATATGTACGTTTATAAGTGTGCACAAGAACTATCTGCAAAACCACCTTCATAAAAAAACGGGGAACTTCATTCTAGCCGAGAACGATAAAGCTTAGGGTGAAAGTGAGGAGAAAATGGTCCGGGGGTTTTAGAGTGAAAACAATTTAGTTTGGGATAAAAAACATTTTTAATTAAATAAACATTAAAAACATAATAGAAAGAATAGAGAATGGAAGAAAGAATGAAATGATAAAATTTCTCTAACACTTTGGGGAAATGAGAAAGGAATTCGAGGACAGAAGAGACTCAAAAGGAAAAAAAATGAATTAGAGAAGTGATATGGTGCAAAAATAATTCAAGCGAAAAGTGCAATTTAAAGAGAAATGCAGCAAAAATAGAGCGAATATTTAGGATATGAAAAATAAAACAGAGAGGAAATAAGAGAGATATTGGAGTAAAAATAGAGATAGCAAAAGAGAGATAAGAGATAAGAGATAAGAGAAAAGTGTTTAATAGTATTAAACAAAGGCTAGAATAAAGAACATTTTTGTAAGCATTTTTATATAGTAAGTATAACTATAAGATATATATATATATAATAATATATACTAATATATTATTTTAAGAATTGAAAGATTTTATTACATAAAATTGATTTATTATGGAGGGAGGTAGAGGACACAGGTAGTATGAAATCGTTCCAGAATTACTTCATAAAGGTGGTAAATTAGAAGCTAAATAACGTTATTGCAGATATGAATTGAACCTTTATTGCAGAATAATTAATAAAAACGTTACAGTTGATCGGCGGAAAATAAATATAGATGTAGGAAAGAGGACAATAATAGTATACATAATACATATATCGAGGTTAACCCTAGTCCTTAAAAAGTAGCTAGATATAAGTAACGTGGCGCGGAAATATTAGGAAACATGATCTAATTATTGCATCCTTTCTTCGCGACGACTAATAAACTTAATATTTTAGTTGCTAACTGAGAATAGATTTTTTAACAGATTCGGACGAAATATAATTGCTGTGACTTTTTCTTTTGCAATAGCAAATTCATTGCAGCTTGCCTGCTGGCCATATTCATATAGAACAAGTAATAAGTAAACTATGTTATAGTTAAGTGTTATGTATAAGGGAGGAGAAAGAATATAAATGTACGACTCTATGCCAGAAATAAGAACTCTGCATTCTCTGAGGAACCTCTCCTACAAAGGCAGCAGTCAGTAGTGGAGGAACCCAGAGAGGGATAGAGTTTAACAGAATATGGAGTAAGACATTACAGTAATTTAAGAGTGCGTATCAATACGATATAAGTCACTCTTAACATATGGGTCATCTCCAAGGAACGAATCAAGAGAGTGTGACCTACGAGAATAGGGAGCTTATATACACCGCCAAACTCACACAATTCAGTAGATAGAGAAAACTGTGTGTATAGTCAAGTTTCACCATGCTGCTATCTTGAGTAAGATTGTAGTAAGGACAAGCCATTGGAGATGGTGAAGGTGAAGAAGAGAGAATGTGTTCCAATTTGGTTTAAGTAGTCGAAGAATTTAGGATAGTCAGTTTAAGTTAGGAAAGACTCATACAGAGAGAGTATGTATATTTAGAATAACTAGGATAACAGGTGATAGCTCTCTTTTCCTTAATAAGGATAGAAAATTACCGAAAGATATCCAAAACTAAATATCATAACTATATGCGCGCACAAACACAACATACCGTGACTCATTTATTGTAAATAACATTTTAAGATGAGACGAGTAGGTACAGTTAAATAGATAGCTAGTGATATGAGTAGGATCTGTTGTCTGAACGTTCAAACCACCTGAGGTGTTGGTTAAGAACATAAAAGATACATTGTTAGAGAGTGAGGTCAAATGTTCATAATGATAAAAGTAGGATATTAATCTAGATTCTGAGTCCCTATAAAAGGTTGTCTAGAAAATTTTAAGCTACAAGTAATGGCGTGCATCAGAAGAGCGAAGCATTATTTTGACGTCACCAAACCTAACCATTATACTGTAGTATGACCTAATGACACCAACCCCACCCCTATTACCTGATATAGCGTAAGCACTGTATCTTGAGATCGGCACAACCCTACTACCCACCGAAGGCTACTGCAACCCTTAGCTAAGCACCAACACGTTCTTCACCACCCGTATAGAGGCGGACTAATTTTAATGATTTTAATGAATATTGATTATATCTTTAAGAGTGATTATTAGGTGCCCGTGATTAGAGGAGAGCCATATCCCATGTGATTTTGATAGAAATTGATAATATGAGCTGATACATAGATAAACCCAGCATTAGTCAGAGGTTGAACATCCTATGGACTTCGTAGTGCTCTAAGTACACGCTATGATGTTAATATATAAATATTGCGTCAGTATAATAGTTAATCATATTATATATAGAAAACGATCATTACTTTTTGATTCTTCTGCAATAATGTTCGTATAATATAATATACGATAAAGTCTGTAAATTTTTTGAGCTAGAAAATACTGGCCATTAATGATAAATATAATATCCTGAACATATAATACTATTAATAAAGGTTAATGTTAAGAATATTCAACAAAAAGTGTATATAATCCATCCGCCTATTTAGTGAATAATAATGCTTATAATTTTCAAATCAAATCTAATTAAAAGTTGATTGCTCGTGCTTCTCCGTGTGAAAAATGATTAGATGAAAATTTTTTATATAGTACATATATATATCACATACATAAACAAAACCTTCTTTTGAATTTATATTTCTTTTAAAATAAATAAAAAGAATATATATCTTTTTATGAAAAATCATAATAAATTTAAGATAAACTCAAAATTAATTCATTTGTGTAAAATCATTTTTCTGTTTTCCAAATAATTTATATACATACTCAAATTTTCAGAATAAATTTAATTGATCTATTAAAAATTGTATATATTGTTGCACATTTGGCAATCATTTGTTCACAATATTAATTATCACACTAGAACTAATAATATGTTTGACATTTTCTAAGAGATTAAATTTTAATTTAAATTTTTACATATGACAATTTCCATTGACTATCATTAATAATAAATCTTTCCAAAATTAATTCAGATTTAGCGTAAAAATTATATATTATAATTGTTGAATATAGGTGCAAATAATCAACACCCTAAAGGAATTGTTATGGAAGACCAAACATAGAGGAAAACCCCCAAGAAAATCCTTCATAAAAAGAATCGTCTCTCAGTTCTCTTCTCTCTTCTCTCTGGATTTTAATATGATATATATATATATACAGACTGAAAAAAACTCTCAGCCCTTGAAACATTAACATTTTTATAAAACCATTTATTTATTATTCGTTTGAATATGACGTGGTGAAGCTCACAAGAATTTACCAGATTGACTGAGATAAATAAATTCTGGAAATTGTAAAAGTTTTTACAACTTATTCCTTCCTTATCGTCTAACCGAGGAAATTCTTAGGTTCATATACATCAGAGCTCTGCGACAAGACTGTGAGAAAAACCCCACAAGATGATAAAAAATATAGATACACTTATTTTCTCCTGAAAGGAGTAATAATTTCTATGTTTAAATAAATAATAATCATAACTAAAAAAAGATCAATTGCATAATGGTAAAAATAAATAATAATATAAATTGATTAATATAGCAAATTTTGGTTCATAAAAAATATTAATATAATTGCTAAAGATTAAATTACTATATTAAATAATAATAATAACTAATTAAAATAAATAAATAAGTAATAATAATAATCAATAATTAATACTATATATATTATAATAATCAATAATAAAATATATATAATAATTATAATAATAACTAACTTATAAATTAATAATAATCGCAACATTAAGATAGATAATATATCACTAATATTTATAAAAATATATATAAGATATAATTATTATAATTTCGTCGATAGGATTTGAAGAGAACGACTAGGATAATCAATACGACCATGTAATAATGCGTATCCATTAATTCAACTGCAATACACTTTCAACTTTATGTTATATAACAATTAAAGCGAAAATATACACAATGCAGGATTTTATATGATCATTAATTTCCGTTAAAATTAATCTGAGAGTTTACGAAATATTTATAGATAAGCTTAAGATTAGAAAATTACGTGAATTTACAAATATATACTTTATTTTCAGAATTTATAATTTAGAGCCGCAAGATAATAAGATGAGTATTATAAAAACTTTTTGCATCTACTAATGATATATTAATAGAATTAAATACATAATAATATAAAGTAAATTATATAATAATGTAATTAATATAAATATCACATAATAATATATAAATAATAATATATATATATAAATTAATAATTAAAATATAATATATAAATTAAATTAAATATATAATAAATAATATATATAAAAAAAAATATAAAATTAAATAAATGAATAAAATAAAAATAAAATAATAATAAAATAAATAATAATAAAAAAAATAAATATAAATAAAATAAAAAATAAAATAAAAATAAAAAAAAAAATAAAAAAATGATATATTATTAAATTAAAATAAAAAAAATAAAATAAGAATAAATAATAAAAAAAGAAATATAAACACATAGAACACTAAAGTGATGAATATAATAAAATAAAAATAAAAAAAATTAGTTCATTAAAAAATATTATAAAATGAGTGATTTATTAATAAATAAGTTACGATCCATTATAAACGAAGAAGACTCTGAAAAAAATTAAATAATAAAAAATACTATAATGGATATATATATAAAAAACTAAAAATAATGATATATGTATTTTTATACATTAAGATGTAGGCACAATATATCTTCTCGTATATATATGTAAAAATTCCTCTTATAAAGAGTGTCTGTATAAAAATTAATCAGAACCCTTAATTGAAAACTAAATGACACATATCATCTAACAATAAATTCAATATAATAAACTTTAAATTTAATTGAATCAAAACTCTGCATTATTTAAAAAGATAAGAATAAGATCAAAGATAAAAATCGAAGATCCCAAAGATAAGAATAAGATCAAAAGTAAAAATAAGATCCACACAAAATGACAAAAAAATTAATATTAATATTAATATTTAATATTAATATTTAAATTTAAAATTAAGATTATAATATGACATATATATCATATATAATTCATCTGCGACTCCAGTAACTTTTAGAATATTATACTATCAACACAGTAAATATAAATATTAAAATTAAATACAATCAATATATAAGATAGAATTTCTATTTAAAAAAAGTTAAATTAATAAATAATACACTTCTGTATACAATATATAGAAACTAAACATTGTGAATTACGTCATAGATACAAGCAGATAATCATAGTAGATCACTTTCAAAACAAACCCTATCCATATATTAAGGATGAAAAACATCACAAAATAAATAAATAAAACCTGTCAATAAATATTACTCACTCAATAAAGAATAACAATAAAATAAATACAGATTATAATTAAATAATAATTAAGAGTACAAAAAAATATACTCTTCGAAATGAAAGTTATAAAACAACGTATCTATTGACAAGAAAGTAAAATTTAATAATATTATTATTAACGGTTAAAATAATATAATATAATTATTATACATTCTGAAAAAAATAAAAATGCTATTAAACTAGTACTAATAAATACTTATATACAACTATAATAATTTATAATAATAAAATTATATATTATTATAATATGTAAATAATTAGATAATAATATACTATTGGCTAAAGTCCAGTATATCAAACGATCACACTTTGGAAAAAATAAAATAATAAATTAAAAATATTTAACATTGATAAAATTAACTCATATTTAAATATATTTGAGATTATTTTATGATATGCAATAAATTTTAAATATGAACGAAATGAATACGTTCAGGTTAAAAGTATATACAAAATAATATACGGATAATCAAATATTATAACATATTATCAAGCTATAAAGATATATAATCAGAAGAATGAAAGATGTAAAACAAAAAAATAAAAATCTTAAAATATATATTAATCATCTAAAACGAAGAAAACAAAAAAAGAAGATATAAAATAATCGATAATAACATTTAATATAATAAAAAGAATCAAGAAGTAATTTCATCTTAAAAGTTAAGAGGTGATAGTCTCATCTAAATAATCAACATATAAACATATTCGAATAAATCAAATAAAAATAAAAATATGTAACTTAAGATTTTAAACACATAATAATTATATTTTTCACATATAATAAACTAAAGAATAAAATAAATAACAATTTCAAATATACAATTAGACAAATATTAGAATAAATTAAACCATAAATTTATATTTTTAAATTTAAAGTAAAACAATAATATAATAATATATATATCTATCTGAAAAATCACCCACACGGAACCGTTCACAACCTCAACAAGACACGAAAGAGAGAGTAACCAACCGATTACAAGCAACTAAAAATTTAGCAAATACATTATTTAACAATTTAGAGAGAAAATTTAGAAATATTACAGACAAAGAGTATTATAAATCACATTAAAAAATAACAAACATAAATAATATAATAAACATAAAATTGAAATATAAAAGAGAAAATAAATAGAATAAAAGAAAAAATAATTAATAAATATATATATATAATATAAATACAGACAAAATATAAATAAAAAGAATATATAAAAAAACAAATATAATACAACAACAAGTAAAAAATAAAAAATAAAATAAAAAAATACCAACATAAAAATTAAAAATTAATAAAGTATATAATATAAGTATATATAAAAATATAACAAAGAATTAAATTATAATAAAAAAATATAGGGAAGAATATCAAAAATATAACGATATCAATAATTAATAACATATAATAAGAAACAATAACTATTCACCTCGATATTTAATAACAAAAATTCAGAACAAAAAGTAATTTATAATCAAAATAAATCTCTAACACATTTAGAAAATTATTAACAAACAATCACAAGTCATCTTATAAAAAATAACCCTCTAATTTACACATTCTATTGACTTTACCACCCCATTTTCCTTTTTTCATGCACAAAATTCCAACACAATAAAAAAAGAAAATAAACAACTCTCTATGATAAAAGAACTAGACTCACTAGTTCCCACATACAGCAAATATTATATAAGTGTTTGTTCACAATAATATAATAAAGATACCACTAAAATTCAAATAAATCTCTACTAATGTATACATAATATACAAATCACTTAAATATATAGGACATTACATACACAAAAATAAATTTTACATATAAGAAGAAAAAATTAATCAAACATACAAAATAAAAGATAAAATACAAAAATTAACAAAATTCTCACAATAAAAAGACAAATTCATTACACTAAAAATAATGATGATTATACAAAATCCAAACATCAAAATTATTACTAACATCAGAAATATACTACATTTCTCATTTTCTTCATATATATGACAGAATATGATCCAATGAAACATAAAGATAAATTATCATAACAATAAAAAAATAATATCAATAAAAATCTCTATAATAAATACGTAAAATCATATAAAATTAGCGAGAGCAAAGATGTGAAAGGATATATATTATGTAGGGAATTACATTAAAAATTACAAAAAAATTAAAAATTACAATAAAAATTAAAATTACAATAAAAATTAAAATTACAATAAAAATTAAAATTACAATAAAAATTAAAATTACAATAAAAATTAAAATTACAATAAAAATTAAAAATTACAATAAAAATTAAAATTACAATAAAAATTTTATTATGGAATGGAGGTATTAAAATTACAATAAAAATTAAAATTACAATAAAAAATTGAAAAATTACATATAAAAATTAAATTTACAATAAAAATTAAAATTAAATATAAAAATTAAAATTAATTAGAAATAATTATAAAATAATAATAATAATAAATTCGCTAAAAAATATATAAAATATATGTGAGAAAAAAACATAACAATTAAAATAAAAATATTACATAATTATAAATATATTAATACTTATAATCAAATCATAAAATTAAATTAAAAGATTAAAATTATAATGATAAGCCACTTATAGAAATAAACAAAACAGACATTATAATTAATAGGAAAAATATTATAATATATATAAATAATAATTTAAAATTACAATAACAACGGAGATAAATAAAACAAAAATATTTTATGCTCAATAAATAAATTATATACAATAAAAATTAATATATATACATAAAAATTAAAATTACTCAATAAATTTGATAAAATTAACAAAAAAAATTAAAATAAATTTAGCAATAAAATATTATATAAAATTATTATATAATAATATTAAAATAATAATTATAATAATTAAAAATTATATTATGAATTATAAAAAATATGTAAATAATAAAAATTATAAACAATATTTTCTTTCATAATTAATAATATAATTATATTAAATAATAAATAATAATTAATATAATAATATTTTAAGAACACACAGTTAGAGAGATTAAAAAATTTGAATTATATAAAAAATGTAATGAGATTAATGAATAATTAAACAAAGCACTTTATGGTACTTGTCATCCTAACGGGCATAGCTTAGTTCATATATATGAGTCAGAGGTGGCACTAACCCCCTCAGTACATTTGAAGTGATGTGGCATTACTATAATATTATATATATATCATATATAATATACTATTATATAAAATAGGTAACGTTTTAAAATTATGGTAATTAACGTGATCCAATTCATGCGTGATGTTAGTGCAAGGAGATCGCGTTTCAGTATCATGATATTGTTAAGACTATACATCAAAGAATTTATATCTGTGATTTAGACGAGGATAAAACTACTATGATATTAGTATGGCATTCCCAGTATTTCTGGCTGAGGATAAGTTCCTGTAGTTGCTAGTTAGAAGAGCCACTTCAGTCTGCAGTAATATTATATGTATATGATGTGAGAGGAACCGACGATTAATTATCTCTCATCGTCTAGCCTAAGTATGTCGATTGAGATATAATATAGCTATAACGGTCTTATATCATGTGTATTACCGGAATACTCAGGGTATAGAAATAATAAATGAGTATACAGTGCATATGCAACGAGTATTGTTCGTCTGATCAGTAAGTCGTTCTAATCTTGAAATAGTGAAATAAATATAATATCATGAAGTAAAATTTAGCAATCAATGTGATAGACTATTAATTCAAACACTCATGTGGAACACCCCAAATAATAAATTATTACGTCGAAAAAACTAAAAAATTAAAGTGGTAAAAAATGAAGTTTGTAAGAGACATACAAACACAGTTTGGCGCGTTCCAACGAACAAAAAAAAATACTCCGATATAGCTCTGTCGATTTGTGAATGCGGCAACATTAGACAGTGCCATAAACACAGACGTATCAAGTGACATACGACGACTGTGGGAACTCTTTTCTTAGCGAGCTATTTTATAAAATAAAGGAGGCCTCTGCCTATACCTTTTTATCTATGTATGAAAGTATTAAGTGTTATATTGGAGTATCTAAACTGAGATATTGCAGAATGAAGCTCATCACCCGAGCTATAGAGAACGACAGTGGTAAGTCTCTATAAACCTACAGAATATAAATAAAATGTTCCTATCCCCCTATCAATTTAAGAATAAAGGAGCTCAGTACTTGAGGTAATAAATTATTAAATGTAGTGAAAATCCCCAGTCGATATATCAAGTCTGTCTGAAAGAACAAAACTACCCCGATAGTACGCAAGACTACAAACAAAGTAGATAGATAACGGAAATTGTATCATATGTAGTTATATTATAGAGCTTACAAAATACTAATTATATCGCAGAGAGCCAGTAACGAGACTATTGAATACAGAAGATTAAAAGGCATAATTAGATATTTGTTTAAATGTATAAACATGAAGAAATACTATAAGGATATTTTATAAATTTAAACTACCAAAATAAATTTAAACTTATCAAATATAAAGAAGCGTATAATATACTACCCTAAATAAACAGAAATTGTAAGACACTGTATAGGCCACAAGCATTGCGCGTGAGACTGAAAAAATAAAGATCCCGAATACGCAAAGTACACCACTCATATATCAAATTTTGCACACATCTTATATAATGCACTAGAGATAAAAGACAAAAAAAGATATTGCTATATCAAATATAAGTACTCACTTTAAATATAGACACGCGCAAAGATGCCACTCTATAAAAATATTATTAGAGCTAATATGCAACCCTAGCAGAGAGTATACAAGTACTGGCAGAAGGCGATAGAGCTAGAAAAACATACAAGATTTCTCAATACGAAAGATATAACAATATAACGAGTAAGGATAATCGTACATAGTAGAGACATGGTAGTCAAACTTTATACTACAAACTACTTTTGTGGTAAGATGTGCGGAAATTACAAGTCCTAACTTAGCGAAAAAAGACTAATTATAGGATAATTTATGACTTCTTATAAGCCCCAGAAAGGATGCAGAAAGGGAGATGTTTAGATTCTTACATGCACAGTAAGCATAGAAACTAGAGAGTATAGAACATTGTGTTTTAGTATGTGAAAGAAATTATAACATATTCAATCTCACCTCGCATTTGCGTGGCCTGTATGTATCAAATGTACAACTTAGAAACTGAGATTAACACAATAAATACTTGTAAAAATAAAGTCTAACAAAAACTATTTTTTTATAATAACAAAAATATCTAATAAATAAATAAAATAGTATATTAATCAATAATATAATATAGATTCACAGTAAATAAATAGAGAATCCAATTACATAAAGTGCAATATGAATATATACCAGAGTATAAAGAGACAAACAAACTAATAGGCATACAGACTGTCAAGCAAACCAAGAGGATATGTTGTTACTGGTGATAATGTGTATTATAAGAGAGAGGTGCGTATAGCGATATACACGAAAAAGTCGGAGATAAGAAGATATTAGAAGAAGTGAAATGATGACAGAGATTATAATAACACTGATGCACTATGCATCAAAAATCAATTGTTTAGAATACTATAAAATCCCAACATAAGGTGATCAAAAGTATAATAAGATAAGGAATAAAATATACAGCATACTGATTGGCCATACCTATAAGAGTAAAGAGCTTAAAAAAAATAAATACATCACTTGGGAAAATATAATAGATAAGTAACCAAATATAACAGATAATCGATATAATCATTACAAAGTTGAGCATGGAAAAATATTATGATAAAATATAAGACGCAAGAAGTAACTATTAGAAATAACGAATGAGGTGCGAATTACTTGATAACAATAAAGAACTCAAATGAAAGAATTGAGATGCAAAGTTGACACTTGAGCCGATATTATCAGAATATACGATAAAAATGTAACATCCCCAGCATATCACCATATAAGTATGATGAGTATATAAATTAATACTAACAGTAATAAATAAAATACATTTGTAATATGACCTATATAGCATAAGCTTACTTTAGAGCGGAATGATGAATGAGCTTGTCAGAACTGAGAGTGTGTGAGTGCATCACTGCGTCGTAAGAGTGCTTACAGAGTCGGGGGGCAGAACACTAATCTATCTAATATGTATTGAAACTCATATGTCACTCAAATTTAACAATATGGAATTAGTGAAATATAAGAGGATAAAGAATTTTAGGTCTATGTCTCAGCATGAGCATTTGCTTCAAGTAGTGTAACCAGATATTATACAGTGTTAATACTAAATAGAAGATATCCTCTGGAGAGTTTAGAGAGCGCAAATCGTGTAGTGGGCAATGAGATAGCACAAATGTGTAACCCAGAGTCACGATATTAGGGATAAAACTTTATTGAAAGTATGAGTAATCAAAAAATAAATACAGATGATTCACATAAAGAACAGTTCATATACTATAACATAGAAAAAAAATGGCAATATAATTAATAAGATATATGTTTAACTCTCGCTGCCAGTTCTCAAATAGGAATTAAATCTTTGTCAAACGTATGTATCAGAGTTAGGTAAGCTGAGAGATATATTATAAGATATAGGTGATATATTATAAACGACGTTTAGACTTCTATTATGACTAACATATTCACATCATACATTCTAAATAGGACCTGGTACTATAAATATTACATTATAGATTAACGAATATGAAGTTTAGTATCTAATATCAAAATATTACAAATGAGGTAGGTTTACACTTATATAGATAAGACCATCAAAGTGTGAATTCGCCACGTCGTGTTTAGTCTTAGGACATCACCAATGGAACGAATAAAAGTGAATTTGCTATATAGTATAATGATATAGGTAACAGTATAAAAAGATTAATGGAGAAGTAATATACTCAAAACCACCAAAGTAACAAAATAAAAGCAGATGTCAAGATCTTTCTTCGGTCTTAAGTAGCTACCTTACGGCGTATTATAGGGGGTTTCTTAGGAAACTTAACTCTGAAGAATAAGCAGCGCCTCTCAGGATTTGAATCGAAAGCAAGGAGAGATGCTCAACGAAGGTTACTACTGGATAAAACAGAATATTATATATAAGCATCAACCGAGTGCGTTTATGTAAGAATTGAAGAAGCATCAATAAGTTACTTTCAAAATAAACGATATTAATAAATACTCACGACTTGGACAGGTTATAAAGTGATTACCTTGCAGGTGCGCCCTCTGAATAACCTATCTATTGTTATTAACGTTCAACTGTCTCAGAAGGTAGATGATATTTTATATCAATTACACTATAGCGGTTAGTATGGGTGTAATAATAAAAATCGATTCTATACTCTCCAACACAATAATCTAATAACCTACAGCAATAGAGAAAGATAGCTATTAGCCATTAATATATGTGACCGGTGAGTGTAATTAGATAATTTGCGAACCCTATTTGATATAGAGGTAAATAAATAGTATTTATATTGCAGTCGGAGCACGTTCAGCTTACGAATATGAACCAAAACAAAAATGAGAGCCTCAGAATCTATTATGCAGCTATGCACTTACTGACAAAGTTCAGAGTTCTTAACATACAACACAGTTAATGGAAAAGTAAATGTAACTAGAGCCGATTACCGGTTATGCTGTCAATTACCAGGTTGATACGTGAATCGCTCTATAGGGATTTGAAAAATCGATTATCCCACCGTGGTGAGAGAAGTAGGATCATTCTCGCAATGTGCGTATCAATTATATGAGTAATGTAAAAAAATTATAATATATAGCAATATATATAGTACTACTGTGTAATATATGCTATTGATGTAATATACATCGGAGGGGCTTAAATGTAATGTTTCTGAGAATTATATGCTCCATTATAGAGCTCTTGCAGAATTCATTTATTTTCCTAATGATGTTTCAACTCCATCCCTATCAGAGCATATACTAATGGAACCATATTATCAGATAAGCAGCTACCCCCTGTAATCCTAGTATATTATATATATATATATATATATATATATATATATCATATTAACACTTCCCTTAGGCCGTAGCCCCGACGTTAGTACTTAAGTAAAATTAGGGATATTAAGATTAAACAAAGTTAGTTTAAGGAATAGTATCAATCATAGCTAGAAGTTATTCTTCGTACTAGCATTAACTAAGTATCTAACTGTTTTATTATTTTTTATAGAATAATATATAATCCTTACAGAGTGAGAAATTCTTCATAGACTACCCTCAGTATTAGCTTATTCGTCATACCTTTGCTACGGTTTCCATCAAATCCATTACTGACTTTTATTAGCTCTTAGATCTCTTCCTTTACTACGTAGAGCATGTCAGTTACGAAGGTAAATAACATAGAAGGATTATATTCGACAAAAGTACTTAGCTTAAACATCTGACTAAATTCTCTTATCTCCACGTTCCTATTCCCAATATATATTTCGACAATGGTAAAAATTTAATTTTACCTAAAAAGTAAGCTCTTGCTTTATATTTAACATATGTAGAATTTATAATATAAAAATTTATCATCGGATTCAGGGTCAGCTAAATATTAACACTCTTCCGTCAATTAAAGCATTAGGAAATGTGTCACTAAAAATTTTCTTAAACTATCCAATTAATCTGGTATAAATTTGTAATGACCTCCTACTTTCCCCACTTTTCTTGGCTATAATACTTTATATATATCAATTGATTTGTCGGGATTATTTAGAACATTTCTTCTAACTTATCTCTCTGACCCTTTGATTTCTGACCTCTTTCTCATTTCAACCCTTTCACCTTTATAATAAATTTTCCTTCTCATCAGCACAATAAGTGCGTTCATTCAGATGTCAAAGATCTTTCTCAATAGATTCTAACACCAAATACGTTTAATTTATCTGTAAGTTACATCTATTGACATATTACACCCAAACATTGATTTAGCAATAAATTATTTTGCGTAGAGTGCTAAAATATATATTTTCCAGTATTTTAACATGCATTTCAATTTACATTACCTTCAATTTGCATTTAAAGCATTGACTAAAATAAGAAGAGTTCATCTATATAGGTAGTAGTTATCATATCTATTACAATTAAAACTAAAGTAGTTACACGAGAGAAGCTTCAATATCTAGTTTCCAAGCAATAAGTATAGCCCACCTGCAATAGTGTAATGCATACATGAGTCTCTGTACCCTTTTATGTAGATTAGCTCATCAATGCCATACAAACACTTTACTTTAAAGCTCCTGACAATCAGCATTCACTATCTTATTAATGAGCCATAACCTATCCACTTCCAATGAACTCTGGATCTTCAGGATTGGATCATGATAATGATGAACTATTCATGCAAAATATGTTCTGTTTGGCGACTTGTACTAATAATAGTTATGTTAAAATGTTCTTTTATTAAAAAAATATAAAGAAAAAACTTATTGATACTCTTTTACGCGAATTTTTATAGATTACCATATGCAGGAGCTGCTATCCCAGGGATAATAATATGAATGTTACTCTAACAGTGTAATTAATTAGAGAACTTTCTTTGTTTTAGTCATAGATCTGTAAAGTATACTTTATTCTTTAACACCTACCAACTATTTCCAACTCCATTATTAAGAATCACTCATCTCTAATAACATACCACAAACAGCAATCTAATGTTGTCATAAATTTAAATTCTAAAGATTATAAGCAGATCCATTATACAAATTAGCATTATTCATTAATAGTTCTAGCAAAATTTACTTCGTCATTCCACTTGATTTATATTTATCCATTTTGAAGAAGATACCTAATCTACTGAAATTTTTAGTCTGGCCCTACCGACTTCACATTGTGATAAACATTTATTCTCCGCGAGCTTCCATTTCTGTAGATTAGAAGAGCTCTACATAGAGAGTATTCTTTAGTAGTGAATGGGATAATATTCTCTGCATACATGATGAATATTATCATTATACCTTGACCACCTAACTCTTAATTCACTTTTTTCTAGATGCTATCGATGTATTTACCCGCACTCATTACCTTTATACGATCTTCGTAGATCCCATTCCTGGACCTCTTTGATGCCTATGACTCATTGATCTCCTGACAAATTGAATTTGACCCTTTAGTACACTTTTATTTATCATTGACTTTATTTAAAATATGTTATTTTGAACCATGAGTGGACTTATTTTATTTACCTTAATTCCTGTGTATGGATCCTTAATTTATTTGGATAAACTCTCATGAAATTATATTTTTGTGCTAGGCCCTAATTTTTGGCCCACCCTAATTTTTGGCCCCAATTTTTTCCTGACATTAATGAAATGGTTAGTCAATCTCCTTTCATAACCATTTCTTAGTGAGATCTATCCATGTATAATTTATGTCAAATATTATTAGCTTAGAATATTTAGGTACGTATAATGCCACTTCTCATTATTATATGAGCGCTCCCCTTAATTTTTTCAGACCATGGGTCAATTTATTTGCCCACGGTAATTTTTGATCTTATCCTTTAGTGAGCAGCTTAGTCCCATTATTTTTGATAGTAATCTTAAACCTTTTTAATGTCTGTTCCCCTTTGCTCCAAAGTCATTATGACATAATACCTATGGTAGTACTATATAAATTCTTGACCCACAGTTATAATCTTTATGCCTTCAGGGTTACTAAATTTTTGAACCCACGGTAATGTATTTGTGCCTTATCCTTAGATAGGGCATTTAGCCTTTTTATTAAGTGTCTTAACCTTGTTTGGACCATGATATTTAGGCCTTGGACCTTTGCCAGAATACCATGGGCATTTTGGCCACGCCAATTTTGTTCTCACTACGTGGTAACCGAACTCCGTCAACATATTTCGTCCTTAAACTTGAATGCCATGTAAATATGGTAATCTATCCTAACCTGACACCTCACACAACTACATACACCACACACATCACACACACACACTAATCAAACACTCACTACCACACAAACACACCATCACATCACACATCACTCTATATACTCTTAAACTAATATTTATCTATACTATATATAATTAGTACAAGAGTCTTTAAATGCATTGGATGAGCTTGGAAATGTAACATTCACGAATTATCCACTATTATTTCATATATTATCTTAACAAATCTATATCCGACTAGAAACACATTAGCGAGCTGTTAGTATGTTTTGAAGAGCTGAGTCTCAAAAAGAATAAAATAAAGAAGCATGTGATCAGAAAGCTATTATATCCCGAGCATGTTTGACACATGCAAGAACAGTAGACGCGCGATAGTTGTCATGTTCTGTCTATCCTCAGTCAGCCCTTGTCTCTCTCTGATTAACCGCCCGCCGCGTGCGCTACAGAGCAGCCAGCAAATATTCCCCGCTCCAGCCACGTCTCTAGCCTCCCGTCAGGCCGCCTAATACTTTCGCGTAACCCCGCCGCGTGCGCCCGCAGGCGCCATTATACTCGCTATTACCAGCCAGCGCTGATCGAGCGCGTGTCCGCATATGCGAGCTATAAAGTGTGCCTCCGAGCAGTATATGAACGGAATATATAGTATATGTATCTTATTTCGAGATAGATAAGAAGCTTGTTTGACATATCTGTGTCCGAAAAAAATTACTAATGTGTCAGTTCTCTTATAAAGTATGAGCTCATGATATTTGTACGTCAATTTTATAAAAAGACATAAGGATACTCTATTACAGTACGCAATGCAAAAGCAGCGTAATCATTATTCACATAGATGTGTTTATATTTACTTAGAACGAGCGCGTAGGGTGATAAGCCGCATACTGGCTTATCGTTGTGTGCTGACTGTCTTATGTCTGCGT
>JABUQX010011296.1:35000-37500 GCA_015478945.1 Trachelipus rathkii | reverse complement strand
CTCTCAAACACAGAGGGAAATTATTATCATTGACAAAGATAATAATAGAATTGTACAAGAACAGGCGCTATCCGTCAGAGATAATCTCTCAAACTCGAAAAGGTGCGATAATAAGGCTTTCTTCTTCCTATAACATTGAAATATGTTAGAATTTCCTGCATCTTATCATATGTAATCTCAGATAAAGGTAATGATATAGGGCACCTGAAGAGATGAGGGATAAGGGAAGGATGCCAAAGTTTCCTAGTATAGAATTAGATGAATGAATGAAGCGTTAAATCTTTTTTAGCAGAAAGTTTTTGGCAAGAGGTCAGATTCTTTTGCTAGTACAAGAGCTTAGTGACTGAAACAATTTTGTTTAATAAAAGCATGCTCAGATTGTCAAATAATGTTAGTGTAACAATTCCAAGGAGTGCGAAAATTAAAGAGATTTTCCTTCTCGATAAGTATTATCTCTATTCTGAATAGTATATCAGATTATGTACATACATCCGAACTATTGCTTTAGAGGAAAGATGAACCTGTTCATCCTATCAGTGATTACTGTTACAACCTCTCTGGCAGACATCGAAGCGTTCACAGTGTCAAAGTGCTAAAGTCGGAGTCATTCTAAGGATGGTTGTAGCTTAAATTATCAGAAGATAAGTTTAGAGAGGCCTTGCGTTTTCTGAAGAGAAATCATTTTAATTAAGAACATTCGGATTGTGGCAGGCATTTCCAATAAATAGGAGGGGGAAACAGCGTATTAACAGATAGATGAGCTAGCGGGGTGCTCAAGATTTGCTTAGGACGTTCTGGGATATGTGTAGATTCCTTAATCAGCATTTCAATTTTATTCCCTTCGATTAAATCTCATTAATCTTTATATAATCATGATTCTTATCATCCTGTCAGTCACAGAGAAGTTGCCAACAGGAAATATATTAGTCTTTAAAAGTTCTGAAATTTATGCTACTCTTATTTTACCCCGAGTCTTGAAAAATCTATCCTTCATCATTCCAAAAACTTCTTTCTAACCCCCCCCCCAAAAAAAAATACTCAATTATCTCTTGGGTTACCTCTCTGCACACTTTTCCTGGTGTCACTTTGCTGAATATGTCATATCTATCTTTGCTTTATCCGAAAGCATCAAAGTTGTTTTACCTTATGCATGCAAAACTAAACTTTTCGCTCAAATCTTTGACAATAAATCTACTTTAGACTATTCAAATGATATTACTCTATCTTTACCTTTATTATTGTCTAACATAGTAAGTTCTTCAAAAGTTGCTATTTCTGTTCTACCGGAGCTTACTACTGCTACTATGTTCCATAGTTCTGACATTATCAATCTGCACTTCCGGTTTACGCCTTCTACTTCTCTTCTATAGTGGCGGAAGACTTCCTTCATTAAATCTGCGCTTAAAAGTAGGGTTCCATTCAACAAACAACGTCCTATATATACTTTTAAAAACTGTGGTACCAACTAAAGTCACAAAAAGCTTTAACTCTAGATATCGATTCTTCGATATATATATATATATATATATATATATATATATATATATATATATATATATATATATATATATATATATATATATATATATATATATATATATATATATATATATATATATATAATATATATATATATTATATATATATAATATATATATAGGTCACATGCAAATTTTCTACGAACACAGTTTTAAAGGTGAGGGAATTTTTAACGGAATGAGGTAAAAATCACATATGAAAGGAAAATTTTAAGCTTGTCTACGCTAAGATTGCGTTCTTTCATTGTTGTTCGAAAAAACAAGAATTAATTTTAATTTTAGGCACCGGTGTTGCCGGAAGCGTGCGGTAGCCCGCACGCGGTCTGCCATGCATGGGGGGCAACGTGTATCTCACCCTACGGTATTCGTTAATTTAAAAAAAAAAAAAACAGTTTGATAGCGTCAACATTCACTCTACAAAGTTATGTAGTAGATAACACTACAAATTTAAACTGAAAATAACATTGCCTAAGCTTACTTTTCAAAGCCCAGGTGTGAAGCTCAAAATAATATATAGCAAATTTCTTTTTACTTTTTGTTAATATTAATTAAAATATTTGAAAATTCACCATTTATAAAGATAGTTTGTCTTTTTCTGTTTTAAAAATTTTCCCTTTTATTTTTCTTACATTGGAAAAATACCTCACCTATTTTTGTTCTTTAGAAAAAATTTGTATGACTCTATATATATATATATATATATATATATATATATATATAGATATATTAAAATATATATATTTAATAGATATATATATATATATATATATATATATATATATATATATATATTTATATATTACAACCCCCCCTCTTGAATAAGGCTTCGCCCGTGAGTGGTGGTGACACTGTAAAAATATATATATATATTATAATAATATATATATATATATATATAAATATATATATATATACTATATATATATATATTATATATATATATATATAATATATAATATATT
>JABUQX010011296.1:10000-12500 GCA_015478945.1 Trachelipus rathkii | reverse complement strand
TGAATGAAAGATTTGACACCGAGATAGCATGAAAATGATTTTAATGAGTTACTGGCGTTAAAATAGAAAGGAATATGGTTTGAGCAATAAATGTATAGTACAAAATAGTTATAAATAAATAAGATAAAGTAAAACTAAAAAGGTAGTGAACATTTTTTTCACAAAGCGAATATTTTCAAAGTATATTAACCTATTCCAGGAGATGTCAGTGATGGATTATTATTTTTAATATATTACAAGTATTTTTCATTCAGCAGAAAAGTGCTCGGTAATAGTTCGGTTTGGGGTAATGTTATCATATATCGATTGTTTTTTCCGATAATCGTAAGTTATCGGATATTGTTGTCACCCATATTTTTAAAAATATGGTTTGTTCGAACACGTATGATTGACACTGGCTTTGGCAAAATTTCCATTTACGAATAATTTGTTTCAAAAAGTGAAAATTTGGTTTATATAGTTACGTATATATAATTTAGATGTGTTATTTAAAATAAAAATTATGAAAAATTGAATAAAATTCTACATTGAATTATATATATATATATATATATATTTAGTATTATATATTATATATATATATATATTATATATAGTATATATATATATTATATATATATATATATATATATTATATATATATATATATAATATATATTATATTATATATATACTATATATCTATATACTATCATAGGCAGCATCCCGAAAGTTCAGGATGTAACTAGAAAACTATTACTGCTACCGGAAAATAAAATAATATTTTGGATTTCAGGGAAGTATTTCAATCGAAGAAACTTAAACAATATTTAATTTTATTCTAAATTTGTTAGATAACATTTACATATGTAGTGAACTATACACCTCGCATTGTATGCTTTGATTGACCGATTTGACCTTGAAACCTCTATCCATCGTTCTCGAGTTCTCGAGGTGCAAATAGCAATCTTTTTTTTTACGATTGGAGAAAATATTATTTTTTTTCTTTGATACTCCTTTTGTAGGGGGTTCGAGCGGACGGAGGGACAGAGGGGGGGACGAAAGTCTCCCCGTCGTCCCCCGGTAGGCCGAAAAACCGACTCTATCTATCGTTCTTGTTTACCCGGGGTATGCGTTAGTTTTTTTTAAAAAAAAAAATCACAATTTGCAATCTTTGTTTGCTCCAGTCTTAGTAAGCGAGCTGTTCGATTCTCAAAAAACTGTAATTTTTTCAAAATTTATAACAAATTTAATTTTTTAAAAAGCGTTATTTTTTTTATTTTCTTTTTTTAATTTTCCGGGGTAAAAAAAGTCTCCTGATTAATAAAAAGATATTTATTTTCGTGTAGCTGTTATATGAGTTTTTTAGTTACATGCCTGGCCTTTTCGGGATGCTGTGACCATATAATGATATATATATATATATATTATATTTATATATATATAATATATATATATATATATATATAATATATAATATATATATTATATATATATATATAATATATATATATTATATATATCATATATATAAATATATATATATATATATATATATATAATATATATATATATATTATTATATATATAGTATATATATATATATAATATATATTATATAATATTGTATATATATATATATATACAGCCCAGTAGGGGAGATTATATATATATATATATATATATATATATATTATATTATATAATTATATTTATATATATATGATATATATATAGATAATATATAATATAATATTATATAGTATGTACACGGCCATTAGGGGGCTCGAGCCGACGGGGAACTAGAGGGGGGAAAACGTTTCCATACCCCGTAGGGGGGGGGCGGAGGAACCCCCGCGGCGACACCAAATACCAAAGAGCGGGGTTTCCGGAGACCCTCCCGGGGGGGGGAAGTAGTGCCTACCCTATCGGTTCCCGAAGCGCGAGAGACCCGACTCCTTAGCCATCCGGGCGGTCTACCCTTGGAGTACCCATTAGTTTTAAAAAAAAAAATTTTTTTTTACACTATGGGACCCCCCAAGGGTAAGACGCCCGATGTCAGGAGTCGGGGTCTCTCGCTTCCGGGGAATGACAGGGTAGGACTAATTTCCCACCTCCGGGGAGGGTCTCCGGAACCGCCGCTCTCTTCTGGTATTTGGGTGTCGCGGGGGTTCCTCGCCCTCCCCTACGGGGTATGGAAAACGTCCCCTCTGGTTTCCCCGTCGGCTCGAGCCCCTAATGGGCCGTGGATATATATATATATATATCTATATTATATATATAGCTATATATATATATATATATATATATATAGTATATATATATATATATATAATATATTATATATATATAGTATATGATAGCCATACTGGGTTGAGATATATTATATATATATTTATATATATATATATATATATTTATAATATATATATATATATATATATATATATATATAAATATATATATATATATATATATATATATAATATCCTATATATATATTATATAGCCCCATACTGGG
>JABUQX010011295.1:37500-53132 GCA_015478945.1 Trachelipus rathkii | reverse complement strand
CCCACCTTTTTTTAAAGGGACCATCCACTCTAAATTAAAAAAAAAAAAAAAAAAAAATCGCTCATTTAAGCCCACACATCAGGTGATTGACAGTTTATATTTAGACATCTCTTTTAATTCTAGTGAGAGTTTTTAATTTTTAAAAATATGTTTATATAAAATAATTAGTAAATAATATATATATATATATTATATATTTAGGTTATATATATATATATATATAGATCATAGTGTATTATAATATATATATATATATATATATATATATATATATATATAATAAATCTAGGGTTGTAAAAAATGCCCTCAATAGAAATTTCGCTTTTGGAAAATAGTGAGTTTTTTACTTCGATAGGTGTTTAGATGATGGATGAAGGATAATGTGTGCGGATGATTTTAATATTTTTCAGTGGGATTACAAACCGAGTTATGTTAGCTTTAAATGCAAAGTAAATTTTTGTTCCAAACGTATTTTTATTATGTATAATTATAGGGCCTACCTAACTTTGGTCGATTCACCACGCCGTAAAAATTGATGATGGTGTGAATTCAGGACCACCATTGTTTTTTCGTATTTTAATGTTATTATTTATGAACATTTTTATTACAATATAATTAATTTTAATATAATAAATAGATACTTATATTAAGTAAAAAATTAAAATAAAAATGAAATTTATATGAAAAATACAAATTCCAAAAGGTCTGTCAAATTTTTGAGCGGAGAGGGTGAATCGACCACCATTTTATGTATCATTATTGATTTTTTATTACTTATTACTAATTTTAATATGAAAGCAATTATTATTATTAAGTAAAAATCAAAGTTATAAAATTGAATTTATGTACGTTTAAAAGATGGAATTTAAACAGATGATCCGATTCACCCTCAATGGTGGTCCGAGTCACCCTCCATCATCAGCTGAATGAGCTTTATTAAACTTTAATAAAACTATTATTATTTAGAATTACATTATTATTTCTTTTTGTGTGCTTTATACCTACTATATGGCCTTGAATTTCAGAAGAAAAAAATAACAAAGTGCATTAGGGGAAAGTCAGGAGACGAAGTTATACCTAAAGTGGTCCAAGTCACCCCGCCCATCGCAATATTATATATATATATATATATATATATATATTATACTATATATAGTTATATATATATATATATATATATATATATATATATATATATATATATATATATATATATATCATCTTGGGGGAGAGATGTGTACTATACACCAGAACAGAATATGCACCTTTATTCTCGCCTCTGCCAAACTTGCATTCCTCTCCTTTAGGTATTCCTTAACTGACTCAATCCCGTTTTTCTTCTGTCTCCCAGCTGGTCGATTCCCAGCACACTCACCACTATACATTTGCTTAACCAACCAACTATCACCCATCCTTTCCATATGACCAAACCATCTCAATGTACTCTTTTATTCTCTCATTTATGCCTTTCTTCACACCACACAATTCATTAGTGCGTTCATTCCTCATTTTATCAATTTATCTCACACCTAATACACCCTGAAAATTCTCCATCTGGGCATATTGTACATTAGATCTATACCTCTTATTCCAGAAAAGAGTCACTACTATACATTAACACAGGTAATAACATACCTTTATGCAAAACACTAGCACATTCAAGACTTAAGTCTCTTTACATCCACCAAGGATTTAATTGCACCAGCCACCTTCCTACTATACACAACTTTCCTACTACCTACTGTACACAACTTTCCTACTATACTCTGCATCTTCCATTCCCTTTTTCATCCAACATATATCCTAAACATTTAAATTTTAAACTCAGATACTTGTTCCAGTTGCTCACCATCCAACTAGACAGTACACTATGAACTCTCCTCACTCAATACCATAACCTTACTCTTATCTACATTTACTTTCAAACCCCCTCCTTTTATACATCCTGCCAAACCCCTCTACCAATCCTCTCAAACTCTCTTCAGATTCGCCACACAAAACCAAATCATCTGCACACAATAAGCAGGGCAACCTCTACTCTCTTCCATTCTCCATCAATCTAACACCTTCCCCTGGTACTTCTACCTCTTAATTCTTTCATAACCCCATCCATTTACAAATTATATTTATAGCTATGTAGCCTAAATTACAAATTTTTGACATAAAAGCTGAAATCTATGAGGGGAACTAATTTATGGCATGCGGTTTTGTAATCATTAAATGCTTTTAGTGCATAACTCTGAAGGTATTTATTCTATAAAAATTGTGTATGGAACCATTTATAGATAGTTATTTTCAATAATTAATATATTAAGGCCCTTAGCAGTTGAATTTAAATTTAATGTGATATTTGAGAGAAAAACAGATTTCTGTTCCTAGTAGGCTATCTAATATGGCACCAAATCCAGACCTTGTTCTTAGTAGAAAATTTAGCATGTTTATAATGAAAGACAAATAAATCAATTAAAACAATTTTGAAAATTCCTACAATAATTTAAATCTTAAAATGATTGACACCTAGCTTATCAGTTTTCAAAACTGAATTAGTTGATGATAACAGCAGGGCCGTGGAGCTGGAGTCAGAGCCAAAATTTTATGGGGTTGAAGCGGGATTTTTTATTTTTACTGAAACCAAAATTTTTTTTACTATAAAATGAAGGTTTCATAGCCAGAGGTGTGTGTATGTTTTAAAAGATGGAGCCAGATCTGTAAAATTTTAAAATTGTGGAGTTGGAGTCAGGGGATGGGATTATTTTGAAATGTGAGTTGGAGTTGAAACTGGCAAAAAAATATACTGACCCGCAGCCCTGATTTAGAGTTTGATAGTTTTGGCCTAATAAATTGCAGGTTCTGATGGCTTATATAGTAGAAATAGCTAATTCACATAACCTTTAAAGCAGGGATTTTTTGCTCCAAAAAATCTTGATTTTTCGATTTTGGATTTTTTGCTTTTTTATATATATATATATTTTTTTTTTTTTTGTATATTAAAGTGATTTAACTTCAATAGAAATAAAAAATTAAAATAATAATAATATAGCAAGGCTACTCTGGTCCAAATTCCTACACTATTGTCAACAAAGGATCATGTTTCAAACAGGTTTCTTTTATTTCTGATGTAACATTTATCAGTATTACAAATAATCTGTAACACTCTTTGGTGTTGCTGTTTCAGTAGGTCATAGACTATAGGCCCTATTTTAAAATTTTGATTTACATAGATTGAATAAATCACTTCAAAAATAATACTATATCAAACTTAAAAAAAAGTTTGTTTACAGTTTAATTTTGCATGACGTAACAAATCTGAAAAAATCCTTCCTGATTTTCCATTTTGATTTATATAGAATGAATAAAATTCAATAAATAACTTAAAAAAATAATACTATATAAATTAATAAGTTTTGTTTACAAATTATATTTCGTGTGACATCATGAATCTCAGAAAATCAAAAAAATAAAAAAAAATAAAAAAAATCACCAACCCTGCTTTAAAGTAAGGTTAGGTCATAATATAGGAATTGTTTTGTACATTAGTTATTTAGTATTTTTTTTTTTTTGAATAGGAAATTTTTGTTATTGAAATTCTTTTAGAGAAATTAAATTTTGAGTTGATTATGGATATTAAAAGTGAATTTGAAATTAAGGAAGAACCCTTAGAAAGTTCAGAAGATCCTCAAAACATTGATCAAAATGTTGAAGAAGATTCATGGATGGAGCAATTTCAGGTATGGTATTTATTAGTAATATTGTGCTATTATTATTATTTTATATTGGCCCCTATATACTATATTTTTTATTAATTTTAAGAAATATAATTTTTATCCCAAAAATGTTTGTCGTCTTCCGAACAGGGAAAAAAATTTAACCCAAACATAGATGTGCAAAAGGAGGTTGAAAAAAAGGATGAACCTTTGAATTTTGAGATTGAATATTCGAAGAATGCTCAACACATTGAGCGAATTTCTGGATTAGAAGAAAGTCAGGTACGAATAGAGAACAAAAGGTGAATGATTTTGTTATGATTATTTTGTGGCTTATATTCAGAGTGTATTGCAATATTACATTTATTTCCAGTGAATAAACTGGGTAAAGAGGTTGGTACTCGTAGTTCTTTTATTTTAGGGGTTTGTCAATATAATGATCTTTAAAGCTTCCTTAACAGTATGGAAAAGTAGAGGCTGTAAGCCAGTGTTTATCAACCTTTTAGTGACAGCACCTTCATGCCATGTATCTTATGATACTCCTAGTCATTTTTGTTTAGAATCCTTCCCAAAAGATCATTAGGTTGAAAATTGAAGGGCAATTGTCTGAGGGTGATGTTGAGGAAAGTGCGATTTTCTGGGATAATCTGAATGATGTTTTGAATGGGGTGAATAGGAGCTTCAGATTGATTATGTTAGGGAAACTCTATGGCAGGTGTTAGTGATATATGGTGTTGGTTGTAAGCTTCTAAATAGAACCAAAGTATGTATGACTTTACTTTCTGACGATAGTGAAGCGTGTGTAAGAATAAAAAAAAAAAGAGTTGAAAATGATTGGTTTAATATTAATAGCGGAGTGAGGCAGGAATGTGTTATTTCTCCTTGGTTATTCAATTTGTATATGGATGTGGGTGTCAGGGTATGCTGTTAGAATGATGGAGAATGGAAGAGAGTGAAGGGTTCCCTACCTATTATATGAGGATGATTTGGTTTTGTTTGGTGAAGCTGAACAAAGTTTGAGAGGATTTGTAGAGAGATTTGGTAGGGTGTGTAAAAGGAGGGGTTTGAAAGTAAAGGTAGATTAGAGTAAGGTTATGGATGTGAGTGAGGACAGTCCTCGGTGTGAAGTTATGTTAGATGGTGAGCAGCTGGAAAAAGTGTCTGAGTTTAAATATTTAGGGTATATGTTGGATGAAAATGGAACGGATGATGCAGTGTAGTAGGAAAATTGTGAATGGCAGGAAGATGGCTGATTCAACTAAATACTTGGTGGATGAAAAGGGATTAAGTCTTGATTCAATAGGGTCTTACATGAGGGTATGTTGTTACTTGTGTTAATGTATAGTAGTGAGACTATGGTCTGGAATAAGAATAATAGATCTAAAGTACAATGTGTTCAGATGGACAATCTTAGGGGAGTGTTAGGTGTGAGAAGAATTGATAAAATGAGGAATGAACATATTAGAGAGTTGTATGGTGTAAAAAAAGGGGTAAATGAGAGAATAAATGAAAGTACACTGAAATGGTTTGGTCATGTGGAAAGGATGAATGAGAGTCGGTTGGTTAAACGGATGTATAGTGGTGAGTGTGCTGGGAATCGACCAGCTGGGAGACCGAAGAAAAAGTAGATTGAGTCAGTAAAGGAATACCTGGAGAAAAGAAATGTGAGCTTGGCAGAGGCGAGAAGAAAGGTTCATAACAGGAGTGAATGGCGGAGTTTTGTGAGGAGGTATGGTTGAAGCCCACCTGAGCCAAGGGATGAACCCCACATTGATGAGGTGATTAAGTTTACGAATTGGACATATCAATCTCACGCATGACTTTCACTTGGTAAGAGAGAACCCTCAATCCTGTTCGTTTTGTTCTTCGTGTGATCCTCTTACTATCGCCCATATATTTGTGGCTTTTGATGCAATCTCAGCCTTCCGACTTAAGTTCTTCCCTGACATACTTACCATTCCTTTCCGGAATTGCCTTGCTCATATCCATTTTTGAAGTGACAAAATTTTTGCGTTCCTCCATGAGCTGAACATCTTTTATCAAATATTAACCTCTTGATACTGTTACTTTTTTTACCTCATTCTGTGTAAGGACTTCCCCTCTTCTTAGTTTTCCTAACACTGTATAGCCGCTCATTTTTGCCTGAAGTGGTGGTCCCTGTACACATCCTCAAAAAAAATTATTATTATTATTATTATGATTATTATTATTTTATATTATTATTATTATTATTATTATTATTATTATTATTATTAAGCCAATTTCTTTTGTAGACGTTTATGAATCTGAAAAATGCTTCATCACTGTTAAAGAAAGTAAAAGAGAATTGTTCAGAGACTCATTTCGAATCAAAGGAAGAAGAATTCTTCGGAAAACTTATTATGTCAAAGTTTCCTTCGGTGCTTCTTAAGAAATGGAGTGATGCCGAATTACAGGTATTTTCGTAAATATTTATAATCATATAAAAATTGATCATTTATTATCAATATCAATATCAATGTTACATGAAAACAGTCCCCTTTATATATATATTATATATATATATAATATATATATATATTATAATAATATATATATATATATATATATATAATTATATATATATTATATATTATTATATATATATATGTATATATATATAATATATATAAAAATAAATATAAATATACAATATATATATATATATTATATATATATATATATATATATATATATACTATATATATATATATATATATATATATATATATATATATATATATATATATATATTATTATTATTATTATTGTTATTTATTATTTATTATTGTTATTATTATTATTATTATTATTATTATTATTATTATTATTATTATTATTATTATTATTATTATTATTATTATTATTATTATTATTATTATTATTATTATTTTCCTCCTATCCCCAAATTGGGGGTGAGGTGTATAGCATCACCGGAACAGAAAAGTAGTGGAAGAACCTGACGCAAGTCGAAAAGAAGACCCCCCCCCCCCCCTCCCATTTTATTTTCCGTCCCCTTTATACCCCTAGTGAGAAATCGTCGCAATCGGAAAAATCCACCCTGAGGCTTCACGATACAGCGATGGACCCTCACTGTGGTATCTCGTCATTGTAGGGTTCATCCCTGGGCAAAGCCCATAGTCATACCCCCCTCACAAAACCCCGTGCTTCGCTTCTGTTATACATCTTTCTTCTCGCTTCTGCCAAATTCACATTCCTCTCCTTCAGGCATTCCTTTCAATCCACTTTTTCTTCGGTCTCCCAGCCAGTCGATTCCCAACACACTTACCCCTATACATCAGCTTAACCAACTGACTATCATCCATCATTTCCATACGATCAGTCCTTGTCAATGTACTCGCGTTTATTCTCTCATTTACTCCTTCACAAGACACAACTCCCTAATTTATTCATTCCTCATTTTATCAATTCTTCTCACACCTAACACGCCCCTAAGATTGTCCATCTGAACACTTTGTACCTTAGATCTATACCTCTTATTCCAGACCATAGTTTCACTACTATACATTAACACAGGTAACAACATACCCTCATGCAAAACCCTAGCGCACTCAAGACTTAGTCCCTTCACATCCACCAAGGATTTAATTACCCCTGCCAACTTTCTACCATTCACAACTTTCCTAATACCTTCTGCATCATCCATTCCCTTTTTATTCAACATATATCCTAAATATTTAAACTCAGATACTTGTTCCAGTTGCTCACCATCTAACATGACTTCACACCGCGGACTCTCCTCACTCACTACCATAACCTTACTCTTATCTACATTTACTTTCAAACCCCTCCTTTTACACACCTTGCCAAATCCCCCCCTACCAATCCTCTCAAACTCTTCAGATTCACCACACAAAACCAAATCATCCGCATACAATAAACAGGGCACCCTCCACTCTCTTCCATTCTCCATCATTGTAACACCTTCCCCTGCCACCCATGTCTAATTCTTTCATAACCTCACCCATATACAAATTAAATAACCAAAGAAGCAACACCTCACTTCATCACTCCGCTATTAAATCACTTTTGACTCCATTTATTCTTACACAAGCTTCACCATCATCATACATATTTTTGATTCCATTCAGATGCCTACCACCAACACCATATATCACTAACACCTGCCACAGATCTTCCCTATTAATCCTGTCATACGCCTGTTGCAAATCCATAAAACCTAAATACAATTTATTCTTCTTTTCTCTCATTTTCTCAGTATTTTTTCCCTGTGAAAATTTGATCCACATATCCTCTACCACTTCTAAATCCACCTTGTTCTTCAGTAATCAGTCCCTCAGTCACTCGACGCGCTCTTTCGACCAAAATACCAGCATATATATCTTCCCTATAACACTCAATAAACTAATTCCACTATAATTCCTACAGTTATCCTTATCCCCCTTACCCTTATATAAGGGTACTATTACTGCTCTCCTCCAATCCCTCGGAACTATAAGCCTCCATGAAGCTTTGTTACACAGCTTCCAAATCCACTCATTCGCCATCTCGCCTCCGTTCTTGATCATTTCACCAGTAATTTCATCTATACCTGCAGATTTGCTATTCTTCACCTTTCTAACTCTACCCATTACCTCTTCCATACTATTGACCATACCCCCAAAATACCTATTCCTTCTTACACCATCAAACCCACACACATTCACTATCACCTCTTCATTACTGCCAATGCTATGAAGATTTTCGAAGTGTTCCCTCCACACTCCCCTCGCATCCATTTCATCAGTTACGAAAGCACCATCCCTATTCATTATTCTAAGCAGATTAACCTTATTCTCATTCTTAACCTTTCGCACTTCTTTCCAGAAGAGCTTCCTATTTCCTTATAAGTCCCCATTCACCCTCCTTCCAAACTGTTCATTTACCTCTTCCTTTCTCCTACGTATGCACCTTTTAGTATTTATTTTTTCCTCCTTATATAATTCCAAACATCTTTCTTTTGAGAACTCATCATTGGCTTTTAGTACATTTAACCATGCTCCTTATATATATATATATATATATATATATAATATATATATAACTATATATATTATATATATATTATATTATATATACTTATTATATATATAAATAGTATATAGTATATATATATATATATATATATATATATATATATTCACCACAACCACCACCACTACCACTACGCTATTAATATTAAACCAATCACTTTCGACTCCATTTATTCTTACACACACTTCACTATCGTCATACATACTTTTGATTCCATTCAGAAGCTTTCCACCAACACCATATATCTCTTAACACCTGCCATAAAGCTTCAATATTAATCCTATCATATGCCTGTTGTAGATCCATGAAACCTAAATACAATTTATTCTTCTCCCTCATTTTCTCAGTCATTTGTTTAAATGTAAAGATTTGATCCATACATCCTCTATCACCTCTAAACGCACCTTGTTTTTCACCAATCGGTCCTTCAGTCACTCGACGCACTCTTTTGACAAGAATATCAGCATATATCTTCCCTACAGCACCCAATAAACTAATTCCCCTATAATTCCTACAGTTACCTTTACCCCTTTTACCCCTATATAAGGGTACTATTACTGCTGTCCTCCAAACCCTCGGAGCTATACCCGCCATAAACGCTTTGTTACACAACTTCCAAATACAATCGATCATCATCTCGCCTCCGTTCTTGATCATTTCACCAGTAATTTCATATATACCTGCAGATTTACATTCTTCAACTTTCTCACTCTACACATTACCTATTCCTTACTAATGACTTCATCCACAAAATACCTTTTCCTTCTTGCACCATCAAACCCATACACATTCTCTTATCACCTCTTCATTCCTGCTAATGTTATGGACATTTTCGAAGTGTTCTCTCCACACTTCCCTCACATCCATTTTAACAGTTACGAAAGCACCATCCCCACTCATTATTCAAAGCAGATTCCCCTTATTCTCATTCTTAACCTTTCACGCTTCCTACTAGACGAGCTTCCTATTTCCTTGTTAGTTCCCATTCATCCTTCCAAACTCTTCATTTACCTCTTTTTTTTCTCTCTTACGTATGCACCTTTTAGTATTCATTTTTTCATCCTTATATAATTCCAAACATCTTTCTTTTGAAACCTCATCATTGGCTTTTAGTACATTCAACCACGCTTCTTTTTTACTTTTAACCGCTTGCATCACCTCTTCATTCCACCACTCACTGTTAACATTCTTACTTCCTACTTTACCTCATCCACATACTTCTTTTGCACTGCTAACAACCGCTTCCTTCATTTGCTTCCAGATTTGTTCAGCTTCAACTTGTTCACATTCAACTGATTTACTTGCGAGCTCTCTTAAATACTTATCCTTATCTTGTTCACTTAACAACTTCTCATTCTTAATTCTACCCACTTCCTTCCTTATCACCTACCTCTCCATCCAAGCCCTTACTATCTTAATTTTACATAAAACAACATAATGATCCGATAATCCCATTCCTAACCCCCTCACTGATTTAACATCCAACACATACTTCAACATCTCTTTCTTCACCAACACAAAATCAGTCATACTTTTCACTTCGATATTTCTACCTACACCAACTCCAGTTTACTTATGAATACTTTTGTGCTAATTAATAAATGTATTACTTACACTACTCACTTACCTCTCTTCTCACAGAAATCAATCATACCCTTCCTACCATTCTCGCTTTCTCCCGACACCCCAAAGACACCTGTTATACCATCCCCTTTTTTGATCACTTAATCCAACCATTGGTAGGTCAGTCCCTACACAAAACAATCAGACAGCTTCCTACCACCCCCATCCAAAATATCCATTCTAGATCCTATCCTCACACTCTTTCAATCATTATACGCCTCAGATCGATAGCGGCACGGATATTCCGTCGCTCAACCTCTCTCAACATCACCGCTAATGCACGTCTTCAAATCATTAGAGATCATAAACTCACACTCATCTCCGTATAAATGCTCGTATCTCCTCAAAATAACACCGTACAGATCGATAGCTCTGCTCTCACCCACAGTATAGATCCTCCGCTATCAACCACTAAGGGCAGGCTCATCACATGCCGGAGCTCGCTCGCTGTACTCTACCTCCCTCGGTATAATGTTTTCCTCTCCTCTCCTCTCTCATGGTCCCTTCCACCTCTCAATACCACATTTCAACACTTATTTTCACCGTTTCTTTTCACCTTTGTTTCAGTCACAGCAAGCAGATCAAATTTGCCCTTTCTAAATACAATCCATCACCTCTCCTCTTCTTCTCAACGTTTATTCCTTCTGGACATTTGCTTTGTACCCATACGATTCATACATTTTCGCCGTAAGATAGAAGGCCGCTTACGGCAAACACGACCTTCTCCGAGGCATGCATTAGCATTCCTGGCAAAAGATAAGTGGTAGTGGGCAGCCAACCTAACTTACCACCGTCCCTTTAGTCGCCTTCTACGAACGCAGGACATACGATGTGGGCAATACTTTCTCCCTCACACATTGGGATATGAGGGATAGGTATGTCTGTAAGATGTCTTATAGAAGAGGGGTGTGTGGATATAAGTATGTGGATAAAATTTGGTGTCTGTAAGATGTTGTCTGGAGGATGAGTGCGTAAATGAATTCAGAACAGAAAGGAAAACCATTAGGCACTAGAATATATATATATACCGTATATATATATATACTATATATATAATAGTCACTTCACTATATATATATATATATAATAATATATATATATATATATATAATATATATATATTATATATATATATATATATATATATATATATATATATATATATTTATATATATATATATATATATAATCATCAGCATCATCTTCCTCCTATCTCCAGAATGAATTAGGTGCGTGGCATACACCGGAGCAGAAAAGTAGTAGAAGAACATGACGCAAGGCGAAAAACAACCCCCCTTGCTTTTACCCCAGTAAGAAATCGTTGTACGCAAAAATCCATCCTGAGGTTTCATGAGCGCGACAAACCCTCACTGTGGTATCTCGTTAGTGCATTCGGATTCAGCCTCGAATTATCTTTAAATTAAATTGATTATATTTAATTATCTTTAAATTAAAGTAAATTAAATTAAATTAAATTTAAAGCAACTTCTCTTTAGTTTTGTAGTATTTCTGATTTTTTAACCATGACAGTATTATTTTTCTATGTAAAATTAAGTATTTTAAAATTATTATAATTTTTTTTATGATATATTTTGTTAACAATTTACGTGTAACTGAGTAATAGTATTGTATGTCAGGGTTGTTGTTGGATATTATTATAACTATATGTGTGAACGGCTTTATATTAATTCTGCGATCTATCTTCAAATAAATATTGTTAGAAGACCTGGGAATTTGTCTAAAGTATATAATCCTTCTCGCCAGTGACCACAGATATTACTACATCCTCGGGACGTCGATAGGAGGATTCTAAAAGAGCTCGGGAAGTGTCACAAAGGCCGAACCTCACCTAGCGGTAAAGTGTGGAAATACTGATGTACACAGATTACATTATGTGACATTAATTGGTCGGCCTGTCCGGGATAGCTTCTGAAAGCGAAACGAAAATTCAAATTAAGGGTCTATAGTAGATTTGTTACATTTTCCCGGTCGAGAATTACAGTGACCGTCAAGGATCTTTGAAACCACGGAGAAGAAAGACTGTAGTCTTTGGTTCGTAAAGAGTAAAGTTTACCTGCACCATTGGTAGCGAGCCGTCGTTAGACTTTAGTACTACCTTGATGAAAGTTGAAGATGGATTAGAATGCTATTCTTAAATTTTGCAAAGAACTGGGACTCAAAGGTAAAGATGCAACGAAGTTCTTAAAAGAAAGAGAAGACAGAGCTGCCGAAGGGGCTAGGAAAATAAGGGAAGTTGAAGCTGCTAAAAAGGCAGCACAAAGAGAAGCTGCTAGAGAGGCAGCACAAAGAGAAGTCGCAGAAAAGGAAAAGGAACGCGCCGAAAAAGAAAAAGAACGTGAACAGGGGATCAGAAGATTGGAACTCGTGAGCTAGGCAAGAACAAGTGATGGTGCGTTTGATAGTAAGGAGATAAGAGAAGAAAGAAACGAAGCGACTGACTCGTGGATAAACAGAGCAAAAACCATCTGAAATTCGTTGTTATAGCTGCAATAGTTTTGGACACAGAGTCCGCGATTGCCAAAAATATGCCCGATCCTATAAAACGCCACCAGATTCACAGTATAGAAAGGGGCCAATACAAGATTGGAGAAAAAGGCAGTTCTATCGCAACTATTATGATCCAAGAGCAGAAATCAAAAGACCGCGGTCACGAAAACCAGATATCAAAACTCAGAAGCTGCGGCCTGTATGATCTCGAGGACGAACGATTGCGCGTCAGCACAAGAGGTTGAGAAAAAAATCGAAGGTGACTTCCTACAACTAGAAGGCGGAGCAGTAATACCAATCATAAGGACAGCACTTGGCAACGTTCTGGAGAGCAAAGAGGGCAATATGCCGATAGTGAAAGGAAAAGCCAATAGCTACCCCGTACTAACGCTGCGAGACACTGGATGCAGCGGCGTACTGATAAAGCAGGAATACGTACGGCAAGGACAATACACTAGGAAAAAAGAATATTTGCTCCTGGCGGATGATACGGTCAGGCAAAGTGATATTAATCATTTATTCGTTTCTTCGAGGTTTAAGTTTGGAATTTTAAAAGATAATTTTAGTTTTAATGGCATGGGATACATGAGAGGAGGAGGAGAGGCAAGAGGAGTGCCAGAAATCTTCCAAGGCTTTGATTAGATAACACAGGAAGAGACAACAGAGATTCGAGATGAAAGATTTTGCCATCAGCAACATCCAGAATGAAAGAGATGGGAAAGGCAGATTTACAGAGGTTTCTAGTGATGGTTTTGGCAAGAGGCCAGAAACGATTTGTCAGATAGGAAACCAAGGAGTCAGTCGCAGACGTTTTGTATTTATGAAAATTACGGTTTTGGGGCTCGTAACCGAAGCTGAATAAATATCTGTATATATGTATATAAGAATACGAGAAGTTTTTTATCCGACTCCCGTATGAATTGTCTCGGCTTAGAATGGCTTCGAGAAAAGCATGATCGAACCATGGATTTTAAGTGGAGAAAGGATTTAGTGAAGTATTGCAAATTCTTACTAAACAGCGAGTTAACGGGAGAAACCGACACGTCTTCAGTGTCAAAATAGTCACTATATTTATAGTTTGCTTAGAAGCATGCAAAAGCCACCCCCCAAATCGAGCCGAATTAATAAGTGCGCTAAAAATACGAATTAGGACAGGATGGAGCGATTGGAGAGAGAGAGTCTAAAATTAAGAGAATATACGAGGATTGTGGGTCAGGATGAGAGATGAGAGCGAAAGTGGCGTATTTAGAGAGATAGGGAAGAGAGTTCCGAGGAAGGACTGTGGTGAAACATTGATTAAGTTGTGGTTCAAAGGAACTGGCTGTGAGAGATGAATTTGGAATGTGAGGAGAGATTCCTAATTAAATTAGCTTTCAGAATGTTGAGAATGCTTGAAATGATTCAGTCTCCTTCCTACTGGATTGGTAAGAAGGGACCCAACATTCAGTTTTGTGTACGTTTGAAAATCTTCTAAATGGAGGACCTCAAGAATTTGGTTACCTCCTAGAGAGATATTACACGTTTCTCGTAATGACAAAGCAGATCGCAAGATATATCAAAACACAGGCGTGAACACTCCGTCTTTTAGGAGAACCGTGGAAGAAGTACAAGATTATTGTAGTAGAAGGAAGTAAGATTTTAACCCATAGAAAACATCGAAGTTAGATAGATTCAAGATTACTATATATATATAATATTATATATATATTATATATTATATATAATATATATATATATATATATATATATATAATAATAGCAATATATATATATATTAACTAATATATATACACTATATATAATATATATTATAATTAATATATATATATATATATATATATATATATATATATAGTATATATAATAATATATAATATATAGATATAATATAGTCAGTAGATAGGATATATATATATATATAGTAATTAGGTACACTAGTAAGTAGTAAGTATAATAATTATATATAAATACTATTATAATATATATATTATATATATATATGTATATATTACATATATATATACCGAGAACTATCCTTAAGGACATATAATAATATTAATATATATATATATATATATTAGTATATTATACATATATACATACTGCTCATAATTATATATATATATATAATATATATATAATATAAATTTATATATATATATTATATATACTATATATTATAATATACATTCATATATATATACTATATTATATATATATATATTATAGCTATAATCTATATATATATATATATTTGCGGTTATATTATACTAATTATAATAATAAATATATATAATACTATATAACCTCCTAGGTGCGGATCTATATCCGGATCTATTGCCAACCCTACTATATACTATATAGAAATGCTGTACTATATAATAATATACTGCATGGTATATAAGGTAATTAACCTTCAATAATATCGGCAATTTATTTGCCCTGAGAGAGTTGTCATTGGTCAAGCAGTCCAAAATTTACTCTACACTAAATTTTCGATTGTTTAATTTAATTGCACTCCGTTAATTTATATTAACTGGCGAGCATTAATATAATATATTATTGATAATATATAATATATATATAATAAAATAAATATAATATATATAATATAAATAGTTATATATAAAAAATAATATAAATTATTGAATAAATAATATAAAATATAATATATAATAATTAATATAAATATATATGAAAATATATAATAATGATAAGTATATA
>JABUQX010011295.1:30000-32500 GCA_015478945.1 Trachelipus rathkii | reverse complement strand
TGTTAGGCTAAATTAGATTAGGGTACGATATTTTAATATCGATATTTTAGGGTATAATTATAAAGGTTTAAATATAAAGAAATAATATTTGTGAAATATATATTAAGAAAATCTTTTTGCCTTGTTTTTCCTCGTTTTTGTTGTTTTAATTGATGAGTTGGTTAAACTTGCATTGATCGATTATTTGAGTCTTATTTACAGAATCGAACAGGATTTATAAAGGAAACAGTCAGATTATTTACAATATATATATATATACTATATATATATATATATATATATTATATAGTATATATATTAATATATATATATATATATATATATATTATTATATATATATATAATATATATTTTATTGAATGCCTCCCCAATGTTTTTTCCGTTCACGAGCCGCACTGATATATATATATTATATATATACTATATATATATAATATATATATATAATATATATATATATTATATATATATAATATATATATATATATATATATATTATATATATAATATATGGAAAGGCAAATATTAAATTTCTAGAAAAAAATTGGAATAATTTATATAAATTTCTAAAATCATCTTACCTGATGTTAACTTTAATCGCCAGGCATGAAAGTGAACAAAGTCCGAGATAACATCTTCAGTTTTTTACAATCAATTATTTCGATGTATTTAGAAGAGGGCAAGTCAGTAAGTCTTTCATCTCCAATAGTAATTCTCAAGTAGGTTTTCAGAAGTCAATAATGTGTAAAACCTTCTTCTAACTGAAAGCAGTAGACACCGGTAAAATTGACAGTAATTTGCAACAAAGATGTAAATATTTCGTAAATTGTGACTTAAAACAAGAAACTAGTTCGTCTATTGCTGTTTTTGGACGATCTGTGCTGTGATGCCATTTCAACTTCCCATAAATCGCCATTCTGCTTTTACTAATCCTTCAATTGGGTTTTCGAGATCTTCTTTGTAAAATGTAAATCTTTTACTTCTCATATGGCACATTACACCTGTCCGGTATGACAAATTGCAAGGAAGAAAGATATATTTCTTTTGACTTAAAAAACCTCTCTCCTAATACTGATATTAAATCATCCAAAAATGGTATAAAAATGAATGTGCGATAATTAGTCTGTGGGTCAGAAGTAGGATTGTTGGCCGTTGGGTCTGAATTTTTGGAAATTGTTAATTCTTGGTACAGCAATTTTCAATACCCAGATTCAGATTCAAATTCGCTTTAACAACATTCTTTCTCAAAAAAATCGCTGAATATTCTAATTTGCATTTTCCTCTGTGCTTTTAAGTTTGTTTAACTAGATTCATTTATTATATGCACTCACTAAATCAATAACGTGTGTCTGCAAATCGTTTTTGAAAGATTGTATGTTAAGCTTAATAGTCTGTTTAAAGCAAAAAAAGGAAACCATAAAAGATGCACTATAAACATTGTTTAGAATTAAGGTAGCTTTTTTTGACTGATCTACAACTTCACATTTTATTTGTTCTAAAGCGGCTATTATCCGGTTTATCCATCTCTTTAAATAATAATCCGATCATTTCCGTTGCCTCCAGGAGTTTCGCAACTCTTTTAATCTCTTTTGCTACTCTTTGGGATAAGTTCTATTTTTTCTTCAAACACTTTTGTCCTCTTAGCGCTTACAAGAAAAAATGTACAACATTCTGATATTATTCCAATTTTACTTCGAATATTTTGAACTTTAGAAGCCTCTGTGAGGCATAAATATAAGCAATGCAAAAAGCAGTGAGTAAAAAATAGCTTTGTGACATTTTTCCTTTATTACTCTCTAAACACCCTTGAACTCACCACTCATTGCTGCTGCAACGTTATACCCCTGTCCTCTTAGAATTATTCATATCCAAACTATGTTCGGTTCTTATTCTTCATTTTTTTTGCAAGAGTTATTCCCATCAAATCATTTACTGAGACGAAACACAAAATAATGCTTCTTGACGGTTGAGAGTATCAATATCAACGTAACGCGCACACAACGAAAAATTATTCCTTCTGGAACACATCGGCTAAGACAGTAAAAAATTTACTTTTATTTATGGTTTGCACAATTTTACGTTGAATAAGATGCGCAATTGACTGAATAAGAGCATTTTGGACTGTGGAACTGGTATACGTGGCATTTCTAGCACTAGTTTTTAAATGTTCTGAAAGAACATGGTCTCAGGCATTAGCACGATATTTTAAAAGACTCCGAAAATTTCCATCGTTTCCCACAGGCCAAGAGAATTCGATTCGACCTAAGTCATGATGTCCATGTAACTATATATTCTACTTACCACAGAATCGAATTGTTTCAACAATTGGAATTAGCCACTTTCTACTGTCTTCGGCCTTCCTTTTCTTCTGACTGTCAATCTGTTTGTGTGCTCTCGATTTTTCCTTGACCCTGCTTTTCTACACCAAATTTTTATTCTACCGATGTTTAGTTGCCTCGTGTTTTTTAAAAGATTCAATAGCTTTCTTTAAGTCTAAATA
>JABUQX010011295.1:0-12500 GCA_015478945.1 Trachelipus rathkii | reverse complement strand
AATGAGTTGGGTCTAAAGATAATAAAACACACACCTGCTCAAATACAAGTTTAAGAACAAAGTTAATTTTCAAAAGACGATAAAATAATTCTCGACCAAGCACATAAGGTCATATAGAGATAAAGATTACTCCGACCAATCACAATTAGGGAAAACATTTCCTTTTTACCTGCCTAAAGATCCTACCGATCCAGCATGTTTCAGTTTTGAAATATATTTATTAAAAATAATAAATAATAACAATGATTCTTGTCTATACTGGAATTACTTTGACCTGGTATTAGGCTTAAAATCAGCATGGGATACAAAAAAGCTTATCCTAAAAATTTAGGCCTAAATTTAGACCTAACTATTTATTGCACCACATTTTACAGAAAAAGGTCAGTGAAAATATATTCGACCTAGAATTAGGCCAAATCGCCTTGCGGGGCTACCAGTATAATTATTATTTATCCTAATTTAGACCTAAAGTAGTTATTTCAACACATTTTACACAGAGAGAGAGGTCATTTTCGTATCTGTAAGGAGTGCGGGTTGTTGTGTTTTTCTCGTGATGGATTGTCCATGTACAATAATAATTAATAATAAAGAAAAATCCCGGATTATTTTAAAAAACTTTGAAAATATTTTTTAGTTTAACATCGAGCGAATGAATATAAATGATAAGTGAATAATGTTATTTTTAAATAAGATTTCAGAAAGCTTTTAATAAAATACATAGTGTGTATTGTTAGGCCAGAGTAAAACCGTATATGTGTGATTTGATAATGTGTCTATTACACTTAATTTCTTAAATAGGCTATAAAAGATTTGATATTGGTATATAAACACAGAATAACCCTCTAGAATATTGATACCAAAAACAAAGTCAAAATGGCATAGCTTTTTTGGTTGTAGAGGGTGCAGTGCCTACTGAGAAGCCAGAACCTTCACATTCTGACCTTTACTCTTCTTTATCTTTCCTTTAATTGGTAGTAGAGTAACATAATAAATTTATCTTTATTTTACCAGGGATAATTATTATTAACTTGTTTTGAAGTTGAAGAGGAGGTATGATATATTTAAAAAATTGAATAGTTAATAAAATATATTATAAAACAAAAAGTTAATTAACAGTTAATACATAAATTCTTTGTTTCAATAAGATAATATGAGATTGATTTATTAATGAGTAAACTTCTAATTCCTTTGGAAGCATTTTGCAATTGTTATTAATGAGTGTATGAGTAATATACTGCACAGCCTCAGTTTAAACGTAATTAGCAATTAATGCTAATTATTATATATATGTGTAAGTGTGAGTGTGCTGTGAGGTGTGGGTGTGTGTATAAATCTGTTGCGAGTGTTAAGATATAATCTTAGATGTGTGTGTGTATATAACATTATTATATGTGTGTGTGTGTGTGAGTGAGTTGATGTATATATATGTGTGTGTGTTAGTGTGTAAGTAAAATTGTGTATGTGTAACTGTATAATGTAAATCTAGTGTGTAAGTAAATCTGATGTGTAAAGTATAAATCTGTGTGTTCATGTGTGTGTGTGGTGTGTGTGATGTATATATATGGTGTTGTTAAATATAAATTCTGATATAGTGTTGATGTAATTAAACTGGTGTGAAGAGTGTGTTAAGTATAAATCTTGGGTTGTGAGTGTAATGATAAATCACAAGCAGAAATTGTATAATATATATATATATATATATATGAATGAGTGTAAGTAAATCTGTGTAAGTAAATGCATAGGTGTGTTATGTATATAAGTGTTTAAATGTAATAGTAGCTATGTGAAATGTAAGTATGCCATAGTGATAATGGTGTATAAGGTCATAGTGAATGATGTTGTTAATATAATGAGTAGTAACGTGTAGTGTGTGTGTGTGTGTGTGATGTGTTGTGTGTGTGTGATGTGTGTGTGTGCGTGGTGGTGTGTGTGTGTGTGTTCTATATAATAATAACAATAGGCATTAAGTAAATAACACTAAGTTAAAAATAAAAAATAATAAAAATAAAATAATAATAAAAGTAAAATAATAAAATAAATAAAATCAATAAAAGAATAAAATAAAAAATATTGTAAAATAAAAAATAGAATAAAAATGAAAAAGCAAATTGAATAGGAAAAATTAATAAGAATTAAAAAAGGGAATAAAAAATTAAAAGTATAAAACGCAAAAATTAAGAAGAAACATAAAAGTATAAGAACAATAAGTAAAAATAAAATGAAAATGAGTGTAAAAAAGTGAAAAAACTAAAAAGTCATTAAACAAACAAATATAAAGAAAGAGCACGCAATAGAATGATTAAAGTAAAAAAATATGTAGAGTCTAAGAGCGAAAAGGAAGTTTAATAAAACAGAAAGTATAAAACCTAAGTGTAGAGTTAAAGCACTGAATGTAAAACGATGTAAAGCAGCGATAGAGGTCTAGAAGCAGTCTTAAAGCAGGTAAAGTTAAAGCAAGTAAAGCAGAAAGTTAAATAAGGCATAAAGCTAGTATGAAACAAAAGATTAGACAATAAATCAATAATTTAAAGATATAAATCCCTTAGAGGGTGTAGGATTAACATCCCTCTTCGAGTTGAATTTACTGCATTATATACAGCTTGCTTTAAGGTCTTTTTGACACAGCTTAAATCACTTAAGCTGTAAAACCAAAGGTGAAGCAGTTAAACAGATAGTTAAAGCAGTAAAGCAGATAGTTAAAACAGTAAAGCAGATAGTTAAAGCAGTAAAGCGGAAAGTTAAAGCAGTAAAAACAGAAAAAGTTAAAGCAGTAAAACAGTTAAAACAAAAGCATACTAAAATCGCTAACCTATGTGTGTTATAGAGCGTGAGATTCTTCCATTCCGAGTTTACTAGATGTTCGATGCTGTGGAGATCTATGTAATGGAAGTTATGTGAGTTAAAGCAGATAGCACCATGAATATAAGTGTTGAGTTATATACTCAAAAGGTAAAGCAGAAAGAGCTTGGAAAAGTCTGTAAAGACTCGCTTATAATGACAAAAGGCAGAACTCCTAAGCCCTATGTTGCATGTCATACCTCTAACTGATTTACTGGAATTTACCACTGACCATTATAAGGAGGCGTACTATTTGTCAAAGTTTATGAATAGAATAAATAATTAAAAAAGTATTTATATTCCATACAGTTGTTAGTTTCAAATAACGCTGTAATCATAATGATTTTCTTCCTAATACAATATGGCATGTTCTTCTTAAATTCAATTTTAAATTTATAAATTAAAAAATATTAAGTAAAAATATAAGAAGTATGTCCTAGTGAGAATGAGTTACAGTTTTTATGTTTCGCGAAGTCATGATTTTTAATAAATTACAGATGTTTAAGATGAAATAAAAATGAAGATGGACCATAGTATATTTGGAAAAGGTAGACGTTCTGAAATGATTTAGTCAGATGAAATAAAATATTGAGATTCTACAAATGATGTTACATTTCAATGATGTGATGTGCATGTATGAGTAATATATTTTGTCGCATACGGAAGCATGGAGTAGTATAAGTTTGCACGCTTAGCTGCGGAGGTGCGGGTGCAGCGGTTATGTATGCTTTGACGCGTATAATAAGCGCGCCAGTAATGCGAATGACCCTGATAATGTTGCCCAATTATGAGAGACTATTGGGTAAGTACACGTGAGATATTAACTCTGAATGTCATGATAGAATAGCTGGCTGATAGTGAGGATGAGCCATGCAAAAGATGAGTGTGCGAGTCCAGATGATTGATTATCTGCGAGTCAAATATAGATGGTATCAAAGATTAACGGCATCCAAAGATTGACGTCATTCATAAGAAAGGACGAACCTTTCGAAAGTTGAGTGGCGCATACCAATTGAAGGCTGAGAGCATTTATATATGGACGGCAATCAAAGTTTGTGGGCATCAATGCGTGGTGGCATATGTAATACGGAGACACTCCATAATTGCGTGATAAGTGCAATTTATATGAGTGATGACCCAAGGCCCAAGTATAAGTGAATATCCCGTAGATTGTTTTTCAGGAAAAAACTTTAGAGTGTGTTGTTGTAGTGTGTTAAAGATTTTTGTAATGCATTCGCGCGTGATGGGTGAGGTGAGATGTTTAACAAATGAGGTATGAAAGTATATGGTGCGTTTTTGCAGAACAGTATTGGTATTAATGTAAGTGTCTGAGTTGGTGCTAATGTACAATGTGTGGAGTCTCGTAAAGTGTTGAGTCGGTCTTAAGTTATGTTGCGGGCTTATAAGTGTCATAGTGAAGTTATCGCGAGTTTGTAGACTCTATAAGTGTGCGTATGTTTATGAGTAAATACATAAAGTACTTCTAGAGAGTAAAAAGAACTAAGCTCATAGTAGATAGTATGCCCTAGCAACTGGTGTAAGTTATACACCCATTCGATATGCCTTCCTAACAATTAATCTAGAGGCATACGGGATAAACATACACTTAATATGCAAGATCCTATTCGTTAGAGCCAGGCGAGGGCTAGAAAAGGAACTTATTGAGGGAAAGAGATTAAAAGGATACAACGCTTACACAAGGTTGTGCTGACTATGTTTATCAGGGCTAGTTCACACTATATTAGAGTGCGACATGAGATTAGGCCAACTACCAACATAGAGTCACTATGTAACCACTCATCTTGGCACTTCATTGGCACTCCATTGGCACTCACTTTCGGGCACTACAACTATGGCACTCTACAATAGAAATATGAGCTTCATTTTAAGAACCACAACATAAAGAACATCACTAGATCATCCTCGGTGATATGGGTGCTCAAGTCTCAGAGTCAAAGTTGAGCCTATCAAGTTGGGGCTCTAAATAATGCATGAAGACTATCAAAAAATTGTACAACGCAATAGAATACAAAAGGGTTGGGCCGAAAATTACCCGTGGTCAAAATTACCCAGGGGAGACCAAAAGGGTTTGGTCGTGTATTGAGTGTTTTACTTGTGTGCTGTGTGCTGTGTTATCATGTAGTATGGTGTGTTGTTAATGTGTGGTTGTGTGGTGTAGACCTGTAGTGTGTAGATGTGAATCTAGACATTATTGCATAACTGAGGGCATGGTGTGTGTGTGTGTGTGTGTGTGTGTGGAATGTGTTTAGAAGTATTATTCGAATTAGAGGATTAGATCCATACATAGCGTTCAATAGTTAGGAGCGCGAAATGATTAGCACAGCGTCCTGGTTTGCAGGAATATGCTGACAGAAAAGTTGGCCATAGAAGGAATGGATATTCACATGTATTTATTACCAACCACAGAGACGTGGGAACAGAAAAATGACCCATGGTACAACGGGGGCTAAGGGTCAAGGTGCGAAATTCGGATGTGGTTCTAGAATAAGGTGTGAACAATTACAATTTATAAAGATACAAGAAAAGCAAATCTATAAAGCCCCTATTAGCGGTACAGTACCAAAAAATCTACTGCGTGACTATGCAAAAAAATTGACCCATGTGAGTGGAAATACATCGCAAAGCGTGTTTTCGAAAAAATATATAGAGAGTGTGCGTCATAAAAGATAATTCCCTGGGAAAGACCAAAGGGAGGCAAAAAAAAAATTTCACCCGTGGGCCAATGACGCTCATGGAAGACCAGAAGTGTAGGGCCCAGAAAAATTACCGTTGTCCAAAATTGACCCAATGGATAGAACCAAAAGTCCTGGTAACGAAATATATAACTAACACAAGTGGGCAAATCAATTGAACTCCATGGGAAGACCAAAGTTAGGTAGCCAAAAAATTAACGTGGGAGACCAAAAATGACTACGCACGGAAGAGTGGCAAATTTTATGGACCTCACATAGCCGATGATAGCGTATTCAAAAATTACGCGATGTGGGCAAAATTAGTGGAACCCACGTCGAAAAAAAGAAATTATTGGTTAAGAAAGTGTTGAGCCAAGACAGTTCAAATAGATAACAGGCACAGTAAAGAGGTAAAAAAACGGTTACAAAACGTGATTTGCTGACGACAACCCTCATTAATGGGTGATTTTAATTTTTCTGGCATTCATGGGCCTGTTATGTGCGCAACTCCCTTCTTCGCTAAATGTGGCTGTGCAAAAAATAAATTAGGATCTCGAACAACAACATTAGGGTTAGCAAAAGTATATCTATGGCTTATGTCTTACAAAAATAATTAGGTGGTTCCAAAAAATTAGGGTTCTCAAAAAAATTAGGGTTCTCAAAAAAAACAACTTCCCCTAAAGGACAAGGTAGGTAATAAATTAGCGGTTCTCAAAAAAATTAGAGGTTAAAATCAAAATAATGGGTTGCCCAAGGAAGTCAAGCCAAAAAGGCAAGTATCATAGGTCAAAATAGAATACCCTTCAGAGAAACCATCTTGCGTTCAGAGAGCAAAAGGTCAAGCGGGCACGCGGAGGTAAAAATTGGGTGTCTTATCATTTTATACACCCAAGGAGAACCCTCCAACCTTATGCGACAGTTAAGAAATTTATTCGGGAGTAAATTCGACACGTCCGGAATAGCCGCCCTACTACTGGGATAAGAGTAAGAGAAATCCAAGTGTGAAATCAGTGTGCGGCATGGTGAACAATTGGAACAACATTTATTTTGGATCATAAAGAGGAACGGTAGAGAGCAGTGTAATAGGAAAGCGTTTAGTAAATAAATAGAAAATTGAGGACTGTAGATGTATTGTCCAATTAGATAATTTGATTGATGCAGAATGGAATTAAGTCTTGAATGCACTATGTTTTTGCATGAGGGAATTTGTTACCGGTGTTATTGTATGACAGCGAAACTATGGTGCGGAATGGAAGGTACAGATCTAAGGAATAAGCTGTTGAAATTGATAATCTTAAGGGTGTGTAGGTGGAGTACGAAGGAATCATTAATATGAGGATTATATAGAAGTAGTTGGTGGTATGAAGTTGTAGAGGGTGTGAATGCGAGAATAAATGAGCAGTTTATATTAGATGTTATTTGTGACGTTAGAAGAGAATGTATGAATTGAGGAGTGCAGTTGGCTCTAATAGAGAGGATGTGCATAAGCAGGTGACGAAATTAAGTATTAGGGAAAGTGTAGTACGGCTGAGAAGAATTCACTTAAGAAAAATTGAATTGAGTCAGTAATGAGAAGTGTTGTTGATTATGCGGAAAGGAATGTTGCAATTAGGATTGCGAAAGGAGAAGGAATTAGTGCCCACATATAGTATAGTGTAATCGACGGTGATTTTTAAGGGGATATTGAAATGTTTAGCCTACCCCTAGCCCAGGGGGATGAACTCTAAACCTGACGACCTACCACAGTTAGTGTCCATCGCGCCGTCGTGAAGTCCTAGGTGGATTTTTTGGCAGCGACGGGCTAGCACTTAAGGGTCCTGACGGGGGGGGGGCTTTCCTTTCAACTTACGCCAAACTCTTCCATTTTGCTATTTTTTCATGCATGTTAGGAACCCTACTTGTTATGAGAAGTTTTGGTAGATAAAGAAAGAAGGAAAGGTATGTACTATTCTAGATACGAAACAAATATACAACATCCAGCGAACAAGTTAAAATAAATTAATTTTTAACCACACAAAACCAATTTCTATAGTTTCAAAAAGAATTTGAAAAGCGAAATTATGCAACTTGGAGATAATTCCCAAATTTTTAAAACATTAGGAATTCAAAACTCGAAAACTTTACCACTTTGGGAAATTGTTAAAAGGTAAATTTATTCAGAACTCGTTCAACCTTCATAATTTCCCGTCTTCGGGCTTAGTCGAAATTACTAGATAAAATCCTGAAAGGCAAGCAACTGGGAAGATGTTCAAGAGTTTAGAAAGATTAGTCTTGAATTCAATATCCATATCTTCTTTATCCTAATCATTGATATAAATCTCTCCCAATCGCAAGCTGAGATCAAAATAAATACTCATGCATCTACAGCGGTATGTGCTATACAGGTTTTTGAACAGTTTTAAGTGTGAACCTTATTAGAATGAAACAAAGTAGAAATTAAAATATATACACACCAATTGCCCTGACACTTTCAAATTACTACAAATAATGACACGAGACGACCAAAATTTTTTTCTTTAGTCTATCATACTTCTCTCCACTTTGCGCATATTTACATATCTATATATATTCACACATTATGTTTTTATTGAAGTTACCTAATCTATCAAGCAGGATCTTCCAATTATTATTTCATTTCATTCTAATCTACATAGTCGCCACTATTTGAACAACACGAAATTGTGATTTTAACTTTTGTCGAAACCATTTTATTATCAACTCTAATAGTCCCATACTAATGTCTTAATCTTAGATCATCTGCAAACTTTAAACTGCTTTATTCCTATATCCAAATTATTATTTATTTAGATTAGGAACTAAAGTGGCCCTAGCACAGAACCCTGAGGAACACCACTTTTTACCAATTTAAATTATGATTTATGACTATTGAGTACTTGCTACACATTGCCCTCTGTTACTCAACAAACATTTTATCCAGCTAGAACCACTCCTTTAAACCATATTATAATCTCTATGTGTTTCTGTTAATATTTTATACAAGCAAAATTAAATTTTAAAAATATCTTTTTTTAATAAAAAAGTGTTTACAACACTTTATAAATAAATGTCTTAAAATGTAACTGTATTTTAAATATTTAATACTCACAGCTGTCCTTTTTGCATGAGTGAGTAGTACTTTCTTCGAAATCTGCCCTTCTCTTTCTACCGCTTGATGGTACACTGAATTTTTTTCTAACCTTATCGATTTCATCTACATGAACCAAAAATTTTCTTTCCTTCTTAAAATGATTTTTCAGTACTTCTTTTAGGCAGTTCTGTAATATAAGCAAAGTATATAGTATATATTATTTTGATTACATTATATTTAAAATGAAAAAATAAAAAACTAATATATAAAGTATAATTAAATAATTATTTAGGTATAGGTTTAAAGATAATACCTTTAGAAAATAATATTATTATTTAAAATTTTTTTTTACAATTCTTCAAAATTAAAACTCTATTATAATAAATATTTATATAATATAATATATTATATATATATATATAATATATATATATATATATATAATATATATTATGAACATATATGAGAGATATAATTAATATTACTAAACCCTTGGATTTTTGCGTGGGCTGACGAACCTATGATGCTCGACTGAGTTGTGACGGTATTCGGTTAGAGAGCCATTATAGGACAGCGGGGATTTTAATTGAATTAAAAAAGAGCGGTTTGAAACATGAACTTGTTTAGATAAGAGTAATTTACAGTTCATGTTGGTGTAGTTGAGGGAAGTCCTCAGTGTGAAGTTATGTTATGTTAGATGGTGAGCAGTTAGTTTAAATATTTAGGGTATGTGTTAGATGAGAAGGGAAACGGGATGATGCCAAGAATACCAAATTTGTATAGGATAAGTGTGGAAAAATATGCAGGAAGAGTATGCTGGTTGCAATTAAAATCGTTTCTGTGTATGTAAAGGGGACGTAAAGTCTGGAGTGCCTCTAGAGTCTTACATCGAGGGTATGATGTTACCCCTGTGTGTTTATTGTTTCATGTAGTGGGATGACTATGGTCTGCGAATAAGAATTGTATATAGATCTAATCTGAAAGATTTCCAATTGTTTTCTTAGTTTATATCTCATGTAAGATGTGAGAAAAAACTGAGATCTTTAGGGCAATGTGCCTTAGGTTGAGGGTGGAAGAAAAGCACAAAAAGAAGTAATAAAAATTCGAAGGATATTGAGTTAACTTACTGAGAAAGTGATTTTTTCTGGTGTATTTGTAAGAAAGGTGGTGTTAAAATAGTAGAAATAGAACAGACATAATAAGATTATAGATGAAATGCGTTTATTCTTTTGTCACTGTAGTAGTAATAGGAGATGAATGATAGGTCGTTATGCTTATTAAGCGGTAATGTATAGTGTGAATGAGAGTGGTGTTTGTTAAACCGACACGGTCTGGAGACCGTAAGAGAAATGGATATTGACGTCGGTGAACGAATGTCTGAAGGAGAGAAATGGTAGTTTGGCAGAGGCAAGAATAAAGGTGCATGATATTAATAGGAAGAGAATGGCTGGGGTTTATTGTTATTAGGTAGTGCATGGTGGGCCACCAGCCAAAGATAAACCCTTAACATTGACGATATATATATACCATTAGTGTAAAGGTTCCGTATCGCTATAGGTCCCATGAAGCTCTAGGGTGGCATTTTCTGTCTTGTGACGAAGTTTTTCACTAATTAAATGGTACAGAAGGGTGAGCGGTTAAGGCCTGGCTTGCTTTTCGCATTTGTCATACATCTCTCAACTGCTTGTAGTAGTTCCTATACCCAATCTTGTGGAGGAAAAAAGTGGATAAAGAAAGAAATATATAGATATATATATATATAATATAATATATTAATATATTATTAATATATAATATATATATATATATAATATTTATTATATATATTATTATATTTAAGCAATAAAGCAATAATATAATATAGTATATATATATATATATTCTTATAATATATATATATCAGTGGTGCATACTTTTATTATTAACTGAGTTCAAATGTCATTCACCATTACAACCCTTTAAAAAATGGCAAACCTATTAAAAAAATATATGGCCTAAGTGACATTGTGTGTACAGCACCCGTTTGAGGTCATATTTGACTATTTATAAATAGCTACATATCAGGGTCATTTATAAACGTTCATGTTGACCACTCATTGCAATCTATGAAAATTAGAGTACTGTGCATTTGTTGGACATTATTATCTTCTAGTCCTTGACTGGCTATCCTAAAAATCTTAATTATGACAAACTTTCAAGAGATAAGAACACTACATTTTGCCTATGACAATCTCTCTTGTTCTCGGAGAAATTATCATTCTCTTGTGATTTCCTTATTCACTCGGTCAACTCTTTTTCCTACTTCTCAAAATATGCTCTGGACTAGGTGGTGAAGGTGTCAAAAAAAAAAGATTTAATTCTAGACAGCATAATAATAGAAGGCAAATAAAAGAAGTGGCTCAGGAAAATGGGCAGATGGGAAGGCTCCCTTTCCACAAAGACCTACTATTACCAGGTGGAGGAAGATGAGAACATTTTCCACTGCTTGGAGGCTGTGTTTTCTGTTGTCCCTTCATACTTATTTTTGGAGGTAAGACTACGTGAATTACGTATATAATATAAATATATATATATAGTATAACTATAATAGAGTTTAATATAAGTTAAATAAGCCATCTACTTGTATATACATATATGTATATATATAATATATATATATATATATAATTATCGTTCAACTGAGCTAATATATATGAGTAGAGAGAAGAGAGAAACGCTAGGTGTTGTCAATGGTTCGCGTGTGACCCCGAGAGAGAGAGAGAGGAGAAGAGAGGAGGGTTAGAGCGACGAAGTCGCATAGGCATGTCGCGGGTTCGATCCTAGGATAGAATACCTCAGAAAGTTCCCCTCCTGCATAGGCTATGCCCCTGACGGTGTGAACTTTAAAAAAAAAAAAAAAAAAAAAAAAATATATATATATCCCACTTTTCGTTAAGAGTAGGGTGCGTTCATGCACGGAGCAAAGATTAGCCTAAAGTAGAAGAGGCGAAAGAAAAGCTCCCCCCCTCAGTACCCTTAGGTGTGAACCCGTTGATGCCCCACCCAAGGGCTTCATGATGGCACGACGGACACTCACTGTTGTTATAGCGTCATGTCGTTAGGTTCTTCCCCGGACAGCCCGCTACCATCCCCTTTAACAAACCCTCGCCATTCACTCCTTTATGCACCATTCTTCTTGCTTTTACTAAATTCACATTCCTTAATAACAAACACTCCTTCACTGACTCAATCCACTTTTTCTTAGGTCTTCCAACCGGACGGTTATCAACAGTCTCACCTCTATACATCCGCTTAACCAACCGAGACTCATTCATCCGTTCAACATGGCCAAACTATCTTAACATATTCTCATTTATTCTCTCATTCACACCTTTCTTCACACCACAAATATTCCAAATTTTTTCATTCTCCATTTTATCAATTCTTCTCACACATAACACACCCCAAAGATTATCCATCTGCACAGCCTCTACATTTGATCTATACCTTGCATCCAAACCATAGTTTCACTACCATGATTAACAACCTGCTGCCACATACCCCATTTGCCAAAACCCTATTGCACTCTTAACTAAGTCCGCTAACATTCACTAAATCTAATTGCCACCACCCACCTTCCATACCACACGCCAACTTTCATATTACACAGGCCACAACCAAATGAAATAAATGACTATATTGGTTGTACAATGAATGCAATCCTGAGTTGTCTAGCAGTACACAAATTTCTATTTATAAATGTGGGTATTTATTTATATTTAATTAAAGCATAGTGTATTCCCGGTATCAACACCTTAAAAAAATAGAGGTATCCGGGCAATTGGGTTACAGTCCTCTAATAATTTATAATTATTATATATATATAACTTAGTATGTTATAT
>JABUQX010011294.1:15000-32748 GCA_015478945.1 Trachelipus rathkii | reverse complement strand
AGTCGGCGATAGGGAATGAACACACATTTGGACGAGGATGGCAAATATAAAATTATAATATGAATCGTAATATATAAGTAATACTAATATTATCTAATGAATATATATATATATATAATTATATATATAATATATAGTATATTATTATATATATATATAATTATATATATATATATATATATACTATATATAAAAGAGAGAGAGAGAGAGAGAGAGAGAGAGAGAGCGAGAAGAGAGAGAGAGAGAGAGAGAAGGAGAGAGAGAGAGAGAGAGAGAGAGAGAGGAGAGAGAGAGAGAGAGAGAGAGAGACGAAAAAGGAAAAAAAAAGGAAAAAGGGAAAGACGGGGGAGAAAACAGAGAGAGAGAGGATGGAGTAAGAGAGAGGAGAAGAGAGAAGCAGGAAGAGAAGATGTAGAGAGAGAGCGAGAGAGCAGAGAGACGAGAGAGAGAAGAGAGAGAGAGAGAAGAGCAGAGAGAGAGAGATGAGAGAGAGAGAGGAGAGAGAGCGAGAGTGAAGAAGAGAGCAGAGGGAAGAGGACGAGAGAGAGAGACGAGCAGAGTAGAGCAAGAGAGAGAGAGAGCAGAGAAGGAGCAGATGTAGAGAGAGACCGACGAGAGGAGAGAGAGAGAGAGAGAGAAGAGAGGCGAAGAGAGAGAGAGAGAGGAGAAGGCAGAGAGAGAGAGAGAGGAGAGAGAGGCACTGAGAGAGAGAGAGAGAGAAGAGACGAGCGAGAGAGAGAGAGAGAGAGAGAGAGAGAGAGAGGACGAGAGCGAGAGACGAGACGATAAGTTAAAAGTTCCTGTTGACTGCCACTTGAATATATATATATCTATTTATATTATATTATATATATTATTGTGATATAATATATCATAGTCGTAAATATAGTATATACTACAGTATTAGATCGTATTATATATACCCGTATATAGTATTATTAAGGTATAGTATATCTATTATATATAATATATATAATATATATATATATATATATATATTATATATATATATACTAGGACTAGTTATATATATATATATATATATATATATAATATATATATATATATATATATTACTTATATATATATATATATATATATTGATACTAATATTCTATATATATAATATATATATAAATATATATATATATATATATATATATAATATATATAATATATATCTAATATATATATATATATATATATATATAATATTATATATATATTAAATATACCTGAGTTGTCTGACAAATCTTGGCATAAAATGAAAGCGTGAACACCCTTCATCATCTCCAATTGCTTTAAAATTAAGATCCCACTAGTTCTAAAACTTCTTTATAAAAAATCATTGCAACATTATATATATATATATATATATATATATATATATATATATATATATATATATTATATATATACGTATATATATATTATATATATATATATATATATATATATTATATATTATATATATATATATATTATATTATATTATATAGTATATTATATATATATATATATATATATATATATATATATATACATATATATAATATATATATATATATATATATATATTATATAACTTTATATATATATTATATATATATATATAATATATATATATATATATATATATATATATATATATATATATACGTAGACTAAAAAGAATAAGCCATTAGAAAAGGTTTATATGTTTACTTACAAAACAGTTCTAACTCCCTCACACAAAAATTCTCAGGAATTTTTTCTTCAACATAAAAAATTGAATATTCTATGTTAAAACGAATAACTTGGCATGTAGGAACTTCTTCAAGAGGGTGATGAGAAAGTAAAGAGAAACCTTCAAATATAAATTCATGACTGTCATGAACAATAATAGTAGGAGTTTTAACCTGTAATAATATAATAATAATAATAATAATAATAATAATAATAATAATAATAATAATAATAATAATAATAATAATAATAATAATAATGATAATAATAATAATAATAATTGACTTGACTTGATCAGAGATCTTGGTCTCACAATGTCCAATGCTGAGCTTTTGACGTCGAGACTCAAGCAGTGGAATATGTTACACAAAAGTGTGAAAGAAAACGTCACCACTCTTTTTCAACTTTTTCACCAGTCAAGATGGGCTTTGCTTTTGCCACAATGTGACAGGTTTGTTTGAGGCACTTGGAACTGCCTGTAACCCCTGCGAATGGCGCCTCTTCATTGATAGGTCATCGAAGAGTCTCAAAGCTGTGCTACTTCATAACGGGAACATGTATCCATCTCTTCCCTTGGCTCACTTGGTGAAGCTCAAAGAGAAACACCGCAGCGTAAAGTTATTGCTAAGTGCATTGAAATATGAAGAACAAAATTGGGAAGTTATCAGAGATTTCAAAATGGTGGGCTTCCTGATGGGTCTCCAAGGTGGCTTTACCAAGTTTCCATGTTATCTTTTTCTCTGGGAAAGCAGGGCCTCCGCAGAACACTACCAAAGGCGGGATTGGCCAAAGCGGACCTAGTTCTGTGTAGGGAGGGATCATGTCAAATGGGAGCCTCTGTTGGACCTCCAGAAATATTGTCTTCTCCACTACACATAAAATTAGGCCTCATAAAACAGTTTGTCACAGCTCTAGATAAGGAGTCTTCAGCCTTCATCTATCTGCAAGGCTTCTTCCCTAAGCTGTCTGAGGCAAAGGTCAAAGCCAGTGTCTTCGCTGGACCACAAATAAAAAAGATCATAAGAGTGCAAAGAATTCCTGAAGAAGCTGATTTGGACAGAAAAAGCAGCTTGTAACAGCTTTGTTGCAGTGGTTGGTGGGTTCCTTGGGAATCACAAGGTCGAAAACTATGAGGATCTTGTCGAGACCTTGGTCAGCGACTACGCCAAAATGGGCTACAGGATGTCCCTTAAAGTTCATATCTTGAATGCTCATCTTGCTAAATTTAAGGAGAACATGGGGCATACTCAGAGAAGCATGGCATGCGATTTCACTAGGAAATTCTAGACTTTGAATGCCAATACCAAGGATCATATAACGAAAACATGATTGGAGACTATATTTGGGGATTGATTCGTGAAAGCAACTTACAGTATAGACGTAAATCCAGAAAAACTTCACTTCTAAATATTTTGAGGTCTCTGTTGTATAAACTAAGAATAAATAAATGCTACTTTTGAGTTATATATCGTTTTTTCTACTTTGTGTAACCGAGAATGATTATATTAAAAAAAAAATTATATCGGAATTGGTAAATTTGTGAAATATCATTATCCTGGTCACAAAATCAAAGTTTGGAGGAAATAGCCATTTTTCATACCTTCTAGGTATAAGAAAATAGGAAATTACAGTTGTTTCCCAAAGACAAAAAATGTGTTACATATTGTAATTAAGCATAATAAGAACACAATAATAATAAAATTTGTTGAAATTAAAGTTATTATATTCGAAATTTGAAACAATAATGAATATTCTCAATAAATGGAAATTTAAATACATCGTGAATAAATATTGAAAAATATTTTTAATAACAGAATTAAATTGAAAATGAAAATACATCATAAAATGTTAATAACATTTAAATTCGAGTAATTGCAAAATAATGTTGAGAATAAAAAAAAAACATGCAAAACAATAAATACAAAATTAATAAAAAAAAAGCTTACAAAAAGTCTAATTTATATGCAATTTAATAATTAATTATCAAAATAATCCTGCACTACCATAAAACCTAATTTACATGCAATTCAGCAATCAAATTAATCTTACCACATGGAAATATCTTATATAGCTACACTACTTGAACACTTCTTGTTAACAGTAACTTACCAAAAAGTTAGTAGGAGGTGATATAGTAACAAAGTAATGATACAGTTTATTAGCATTGTTAGTAAATGGATCACACTTCTCCAATGGATCTTCACCAGCATAATAGCCATGCCGAATACCAGATCGCCGAGCCTTTAGGGAGCATCTACATAAAGGACCATCATTCATCTGAATATATTATAAAAATAATATATATATATATATATATATTATATATATATGATATATATATATATATCATATATTATATATATTATATATATATATATATATATATATATATATATATATATATATATATAGTATATATATATATATATATATATATATATATATATTGCTAGGAATGCTGATGCATGCCTCGGAGATGGTCGTGATCGCCGTAAACGGCCTTCTAATTTTCGGCGAAATTGTATGAATCGTATGGGTACATGGAATGTCAGAGGAATAAATGTTGAGGAGAAGAGAGAAGAGGTGGAATGGATGTATTTAGGAAAGAAATTTGTTTTACTCGCTGTGATGGAAACAAAGATGAAAGGAAAAGCGGTGAAATTAAAAGTGGTGTTGGTGTGAATGGTGTGTGCTGGTGTGGAAATGAATTGAGAGAGGAGAGAAGGAGTTGCAATTTTGAAGAGTGAACCTGTGGTACAAAGCTATGGTAGACATTGTGTGTGTGAGTACTAGAATTCTAATGGTTAAATTTAAGTTTAAAAAGGTCAAGGTATGTTTGGTTGTGACGTATGGTCCATCTGAGGGAAACGTGAAGAGAGTACGATTTTTTTTGGGATAATCTGAATGATTGCTCTGGATGGGGTGAGTAGGAGCCTTCAGATTGATAGTGTTGGGGGACCTGAATGGTTGGATAGGTGATCAAAAAAGGGATGGTCATAACAGGTGGTTTTGGGGTGGCGGGAGAAAATGAGAAAGGGGTAGGAAGGTGAATTGATTTCTGTGAAGAGAGAGGTATGTGTGTAAGTAATACTTCTTTTAAACACAAGAGTATGCCATAAGTGTACTAGGTTGGGTGTAGGTAGCTAGATGGTATCGAAGTAAAAGTATGATTGATTTTGTGTTGGTGAAGAAGGAGATGTTGAAGTATGTGTTGGAATGTTAAATTAGTGAGGGGTTTAGGAATGGGATATCGGATCATTATGTGTCGTTCTATGTAAAATTAAGTTAGGGGGGCTGGATGGAGCGGAAGGTGATACGAAAGGAAGTACGGTAAAATAAGAGTGAGAAGTATAAGTGAACAAGACAATAAGAATAAATTATGTAAGAGCGCTCGCTAGTAAATCGGTTTAATGTGAACAATTTGATACTGAACAAATCTGGGGGCAAATGAAGGAAGCAATTGTTAGTAGTGCAAAAGAAAGTGTGGTGGATGTGCTAAAGTAGGAAGGAAGAATGTTAACAGCGTGAATGGTGGAATGAAGGTGATGAAAGCGGTTAAGGGGTAAAAAGAAGCGTGGTTGAATGTACTAAAAGACAATGATGAAGTTTCAAAAGAAGATGCTTGGAATTATATAAGGAGGAAAAAAGAATACTAAAAGGTGCCTACGTAGGAGAAAACAAGAGGTAAATGAACAGTTTTGGAAGGAGATGAATGAGGACATAAGGGAATAGAGGACAGCTCTTCTGGAAGGAAGCGTGAAAGTTTAAGAAAATGAGAAATAAGGGGAATCTGCTTAGATAATGAATAGGGATGGTGCTTTTTTTTGGTATAACTGATGAAATGGATCTGAGGGAAGTGTGGAAGGAACACTTCGAAAATCTGCACAATATTAACAGTATGATGAGGTGTTAGTGAATGTGTGTGGTTTTGATATGGTGGCAAGAAGGAATAGGTATTTGGGGATGAGGTTATTAGTAAGGAGGAGGGTAATGGTAGATTGAAAAAGTTGAAGAATGGTAAAATCTGCAGGTATAGATGAAATTACTAGTGAATGATCAAGCGCGGAGGCGAGATGGTGATTGATTGGATTTGGAAGTTGTGTAATAAAGCGTTTAAATGGAGTATAGTTCCAGGGATTGGAGGAGAGCGGTATAGTACCCTTAATATAAGGGTAAGGAGAAAAGGGGAACTGTTAGAAATTATAGGGGAATAAGTTTTTGAGTGTTGTAGGGAAGGTATATGCTGTCATTTTGGTCGAAAGAGTGCGTCGAGTGGACTGAAGGAATGATTGGTGAAGAACAAGTGCCGTTTAGGAGTGGTAGAGATGTGTGGATAAAATCTTTACATGAAACAAATGATTGAGAAAATGAGGGAGAAGAAGAATAATTATATTTAGGTTTTATGGATTACAACAGGCGTATGATAGTTAATAGGGAAGCGTTATGGCAGGTATTAGTGATATAAGGTGTTGTTGGTGGTAGGCTTCTGATGGAATCAAAAGTATGTAATGACGATAGTGAAGCGTGTGTAACAGAAATAAATGATGTCAATGGTGATTGTTTAGGATTAATAGCGGAGTGAGACAGGGTTTGTGTTATGTCTCCTGGTTATTCAATCGTATAATGATGGGTTAATGAAGAATTGAGTGGGGATGGCAGGATATGGTGTTTTAGAATGATGGAGAATGGAAGAGAGGTGAGGGTGCCCTACTTTTATATGCAGATGATTTGGTTTTGTGTGGCGAATCTGAAGAGAGTTTGAGAGGATTGGTAGAGAGATTTGGCAGGGTATGTAAAAGGAGGGGTTTGAAAGTAAACGTAGATAAGAGTAAGGTTATTTTTGTGAGTGAGGACAGTCCTCAGGTGAAGTTATGTTAGATGGTGAGCAGCTGAGCAAGTGTTGAGTTTTTAAATATTTAGGGTATGTGTTGGATGATAAGGGAACGGATGATGCAGATGTAGTAGGAAAGTTGTGAATGGCAGGAAGGTTGGCTGGTGCAATTAAATCGTTGTGAATGTAAAGGGACTAAGTCTTGAGTGCGCTAGAGTCCTTACATGAGGTATGTTGTTACTCGTGTGTTATTGTATGGTAGTGACGACTATGGTCTTGGAATAAGAAGTATAGATCTAAAGTTCAATGGTGTTCAGAATGGACAATCTTAGGGGCGTCCTAGGTTGTGAGAAGAATTAATAAAATGAGGAATCAACGTATTAGAGAGTTGTGTGGTGTGAAGAAAGGGGTAAATGAGGGAATAAATGAAAGTATGTTGAGATGGTTTGGTCATGTGGAAAGGATGAATGAATAGTCGGTTGGTTAAGGCGAATGTATAGTGGCGAGTGTGTTGGGAACCGACCCGCTTGGGACACCGAAGAGAAAGTGGATTGAGTCGGTGAACGAATGTCTGAAGGAGACAAATGTGATTTGGGTAGACGGCGAGAAGAAAGGTGTATAACAGGTGTGAATGGCGGGATTGTGAGGGGGTATGGTTGTGGCCCACGTGGGCCAAGGGATGAACCCTTACCCTGACGATCTACCATAGTGAGTGAGGTCCATGCTGTCCATGAAGCTTTAGGGTTGGATTTTCTGACTGCGATTGAAGTTTCTTGCTATTAATGGTACTTGAGGGGGTGTAGGCTGGGCTTCTCTTTTCGATTTTTTTGTCATGCTCTTCTACTGCTTTTCTTTTCCGATGCTCGTCACGCACCTTACTCCCATTCTTGGGAAAATAAAGGAAGATAAAGAAAGAAAGAAAGAATATATATATTTTTTATATATATATATAATATATATATATATATATATATATATATATATATATATACTATATATATATATATTATATATATATATATATATATATATATTATTATTTATATAATATATATTATATATATATAATATACTATATATATAATATATATACTATATAATATATATATATATATTATATATTATATATATATAATATAATTATATTATATATATATATATATATATATATATATATATACCGGTATATATAAACTTGCAATAGGAGTATGACAGGATTTATTGTACACTTACCTCTCCAAGGTCATTAAACCAAAGTTCCGGATGAAGCCTATCTGGGTGGTTTTTCTTTTTCTCCATCTCTTCCACACCTTTCATAGACCATTCTTCTTCTCCATCACTATCACAACTGCTACTACTACTATCACTCAAACTCGAAGCTCCTGAATCACTGCTAGAACAATCAGAAACACAAACATGTTTTGTTTTGCGAGTTTTTTTTGAAGTTTTAACTTTTCTCTCTCTTTTACTCTTTTCATGCAAAGAAGGGCATTTCGATTGGCATTTCTTTTGTTGACTGACGTCTTCTTTACTATCATTTCGGCAACTAACCTGAGATGACTCAGATCGAGATGGAGAAACTGAAACAGAATTTGCACTATCTTTTGTACTCACAGTTTTTTCATTACAACTATCAACATCTGAAAATAAGTTAACAAAATAAAAATAAAATATAAATAAAATCATTGTAATATAAAATAAAAAGCAAAAACATTTTTTTTAACCTTTTTCATTATCTATTTTGACTTCCTGGGATTCTTTCTTTTTCTCTCTTGCTTTCTCAGCTCTTTTAACTAAACTTTCTTCGAATGAGTTACATAAATTAATAAGCTTATGAGTAGCTTTCATAATAGAAGGATTCCTAAAATGAAATAAAAGCTGCAGTATTAAAAAGAAATGACAATATATAATATTATATTATATTATATATATATATATTGATATTATATATATACTAATATATATATTATATATATGTATATATATATTATATATAAGATATATATCATGTTTTATATGTTATATATATGATTGAAAGTTAGTATAGTTTTCTTTATATATATATATATATATTACAAATATTACTTTTCATCTCTCTTGTAATATAAATCTGCAGGTGAAGATCTTATCCAATCCGCTTTCTCACTATAGATTTCAGGTTTTTTCTTCTGCTTTCTTTATTCCTCCTTCTAGTGACATATTCAGTTTTCTTCTATCACGTTCCTCTAATTACTTTCGATATACAGATGTAAAGTATATTTCTTTGAGGGTAGTACTTTATTCTGGAGATTTCTTCTTAGTTCTGCTGATATTCCTTTTTTTCCATCGAGATAGTTACTCACTTTCAGAGATTTTCTGAAGATTCGTTTTCGAAGCTATCCTTAATGTTGATTTAGACTTTTCATATCTCGACTTTATCGGAAGATCTTCTAACTCTTCCTGACTCCGGACTTACAGATATTTCTTTAAGACATCCTATATATATATATTATATATATATATAATATATAATAATTATATATAATTATATAATATATATGATATATAATATATATATAATAATTAATTATATATATACAAAGATATTTTGTGCATATTAAACGCAACAATCATTTGTATATTTCTTGTAACTTGGTCCTGAAGTGCATCGTGCCATACGCCTCTATACCTCTTAAGAGGATACATTCCTATATGAGTGTTACTTCCCGTCGTTGACTCAGGTCGCTGTAGCTTATGTAAAGAAACTCCAAATAATCTTCTTTAGGCTTAGGCTTCTGCCTAAGAGGAGGTGAGGCGTCGTCTTTGGACTACCTAAACTTCCGTACGGTCTCTGCCGTCTCACCTCGTTCAGGGGCACCACTGGGTAATTTTTAACCAAATATTATAAAAAAAAAGTTCAAATGATATTTGTGCAATAAACGTTAACATTTCATTTTGTAGTAGTTGTCGTGTCCGAGGTTAATCTACTTCTGATTCCATCTTGAGGGTAAGGGGTCAACCCACTTTATGATCCCATTGATCGATATAAGCGCAGCAATGTATTGTTGCTTTGTATTGCTTACAAATATCTTTTGAATAGCGAAATATTTATAAGTTGTTCGGTAAAAAGTTCCTTTAAGTATTGCTCCTGGACTCTTGAGTGTGAGCGGGAGGTCTCCCGTCGGCGTTAATGGGTTTCTATGTACACGTACTCTCACTTTCCTCTTGGGACGGCTAAGCTTTTATAGGTATTTTGGCGGTTTTTCTTTATGCTCATTCGTTTTGGTCTCATGAGTGTAACAACTCTTGTGATTTCCATCTTAAGTGTTATTAGGGTTCAATAACCCACTTAGGACCATTATATTATTATTGTATATTATTATATTATATATATATATATATAATTATATATATTATGTATAATTAATTAGTATATATTTAAGTTTGTATAATATAATATATATTAAGTATAATTATCTGTATTTTACTATGATCATATAGTTGGCATATAAAATATATATATTATATATATATGTATAATATTAGTATAGATATATAATTATATATCTGAGTGGTGTGCACTGATTATTATTAAGTCTAAATTGATCTAATTCAGTTGATTAAATTTTCATTGAATTTTTTATGTATAAAATATATCTTAGATTATTTAATATGAAAAATATATCATTGATTTTTAAAAAAAAATTATTTTTTTTAATTTTTTAGAGTAATTTTTTTTTTTATAAATTAATAATATTCCTAGTTATCACCTGATTAATGAATAGTATATGTTTCATTCTATATAATGAGTCTAAAGTATCATCAATGTTATTTCCAAATCATTCTCAGATAATAGAATGTTGAATAAAATTAGAATTAACTTCGAGATTAATTATATCAAATATTACATCTATTTAAAATAACTGTATTAAACTTAAATAATTAATTCAATATTAGCTTAATACTCTATGTTATGTAATAGGATAATATTACGATTATTTTACTGAATCTTATCTAACAATATATATATTTAAGAAGGGTCAAGTTTTGTGCCTAAAATAAATTAAAATACAAAAAAAAATTGATTTTTCCTTTTTTAATTTATTTTTTTTTTAAAATTAAATGAAAAATTAATACAAATTTATATTATAACTTTATATTATAATATAATATATATCTATATATATATATATAATATGATTATTATATATATTATATATATATATATATATATATATATATAATTATATAATTATATATTATATATATATTATATATATATATATATATGTATTAATATATTTGGATGTGCCGAACTATCGGTAATATTGTCTGTTTCGGCCTAATTCCGCCAAATATCGAATATTCTGTATTCTGCTTTTTGCCGATACTATTTCGGTGCCCGAATATTGAAGCTTTATATTATCAATAAATTTAACTTCAACATAATGGGATAATTTATTTCAATTAAAATCTGAAATTTTAGGAAACTTAATTTTCCCAAAAAAAATAAAAAAGTCAATATTTGTGGCCAATATGGCGTAAAATTCTTGTCATTTGTTCAGTCATCTCTATTAATAGGTGCCTCGTTGACATTTTCAATATTCCTAAAGAATATATCATTTAGTGATCGTAGACGTGGATATTATGGATCCGAAATCCTGGTAGCTTGTGTATCTCGGAGAGTGGCTTGCTATCTAATTTCAATTGTTTTATTCACTATGTTACATACTATGCATTCACGATTCAATATTATTTCAGAAGTCTGTTGAATATTAGATATTTTATTACTTGTCAGAAGCATATCCCTCATTTTCACCATTCAGAGCAACGGCAGCTGCAAAGCTTTAAAACTTTACAGACTGAATTTCAAATTCAGGCATAAATTAATTTCAAAACAGTTTCTCATGCGCTGGATATAACTAGAACTTATTGGTATGCTTAAAATTGTTTGAACATAAGTTTCCGCCTATCATATAACGCTGCTAGAATTGCAATCAGGCAAAATATGACTTGATTTTTCAGTTGTGCAAATAATATCTAGATTCTCATTTATGGTATAACTACTAACATCACTAAAACAAGCATTGAACGTGAAGTAACAGTCGCCCAAGAGATATCCTTCCATTTATCAATTAAATATCTATTTTTAATATAAGTGTCAATTAAAAGCATAAAAGTTAATACAGTGGGATATATTTACTACTCGTTGAAGAGCTTTATAGATAATCAGTAAAAATAAAGATCTTCTTCTAAAGTTTTCTTGATGCGATATTAATTCTTGTGTTGTATTCTACTTCTCTGTATGATCTGCTGATTTCGTAATTGCGTAAGTTCCAACATGAACTCATATGAATTCTATGTAAAAAATATTGGTCGTTGAGTGCATTGGAAAGTAAATGTCATTGAAGATTTTTAGCTCATTGATCTCTTCTTGCTGTGAACTCTGTATGAATTCTGCCGTAGTGTGGGAATAGTGAAGGCTAAAGTTCCATTCTTTCACTTGCTTAATGGATTGTTTTTAAAGAAATTGTGGCATCCAACAAAATCGTCATACAGAAAAGAAGTGAGAGTGTGATATCAATAGAAAGTCCATTCCTCTTTGACGATTGTGATTATGTGTTACATTAAATGAGTAAATAGGCACATACGTGAATTTACATTCAAGAAATAAACTATATTATATAGTTTGCTCTACATTGATTCCAGTGAAGTACAATGAATATTCTCCTTCAATTGTGTGGAAAAATCACTTGGAAATCGAGTTTTATGGAATTTGAATAATAATAGCAATAAATTCATAACTTTCTAAGTTCTCCACCTGCATATTCAGTCGAAAGTGAATAAAATATTTAGACACAGGACTGAAATTATGTTATGAATGCCCCAAGAATATTTAGGTTATCTTCTCTCTGAAAATGGAGAACTGCTAATTTTCGTTCTGTGTCATTTTTAACCTTTAGAGTCTTAATTTTCAATGATGAAGTTATGTGTTTAATATCTTACCTACTGAAACTTTTCAATTTTGATTATATTTATTTTTTAATATCTGTGAAGGTTGTGTCTATTAGGTAAGGAATATAGTTTATTTACTTTTTGTTTTCTACTTTGTATTATACTACTGGGTAAATTACATGAAATTTTCTGACGTGGTTTGGTCAATGATTTATTGATTGTGCTGATTCAAATCATGTATATCTTGGTTTTTTGCCATTTATCACATCTTCGCATTGTATTATATTTGATTGTGTTAACATCAGATTTTGTCAAAATGTTTATGATTTACCTTTCTCAAGAGGTGTATCAGCAATTAGGGAATATATAATATATTATATATTTAATATAAATATATATTAATATAATAATATATATATAATATATATAAATATATATTATATAATATATATATATATATTATATTATTATATATTAATATTATCGGTATATGATATTAGTATATATATAATATTGACTATATAATATAGTATATATATATATAATATATATATATAATAATAATTATTATATATATATATTATATAATGATAATATAATATTATATTATATATAATTTAATATAATATATATAATTATTATTAATATATAATATATATATATTATCAAGTATATTATATATATATATAGTATTATATATATATATTATATATATATATATTATATATTATATATATATATATTTATATATATTATAACTAATACGGTATATATATTATATTATAATTATTATATATATATATATATATATATTATATAAATATATATATTATATAATATATATATTATATATATATATATTTATATATAATATTACAATAATATTATTATATTATATAATATATATTATATATATATATATATATATATAATCTATATATATATTATTTATATATATATATTTATATTAGTATTATTATTTTCTGGATATATATAGGGTAGATGATATCAAAATCTGGCAAATGATATGGATACATGTTTTTTTGATAGATTATATTTTAGAAGCATTATAATTCAACTATGAATTATAGAGTATATATTTGGATCATACTAATTGATTTATGTAAAGAAGGAATTTGGTTTAAGTAATGTAATACATACTCGATCTAGTTCAACTTTCTCTTCTAGCTACATTCTACTGATGTCATAGGGTTCTGGAATATCCCTCATTTTCAAGCTCCATAAATGTCGGCCATTCATATTTGATATCACACTTGCTCCTGGTAACGTCCTTCCATGACTTTAGATCTTGATGGAAGCGTTCACCCTGCTTATCACTAACATCACCTAGGTTATTCGGAAATTTTCTTAGGTGAGGAATGTAAATATGCAACTTTTACTCATTAATACTCCATGAGATGAAAACTGTCAGCAGTTCCTGTAAATGTTAGTGTTTCGGCTTTCCTGTTCCCCAGAAAATTTGTGCTACATCTGAAAGCCATTCCACTACTTGCCTACTAACACAGTCATTGTGTAGCAAGGCAGCATACGAGGAAGTTTTCCGTATTTGTGGGCCATCAAATATCCAGCTTTTTTCTTCTCGTCACTCAGACAGGAAACGGTTGAGCTATATATAGCGGAAGCATTCCCCACAACATCATGGTCCAGGGCCTTCGACAAGATTGTTCATCAAACAAGTTTTATTGTAGTGAGGTAAGATGATGATGTTCTCGTACGATTTTCCTGTCCAGCTGGCCGTCCAAGGTTCCCTCGGTGGGCCATTCTCTTTTGGTCCAGTGATCCTTTGCCGCCGGCTGTCCCAAAGCACATGAAGCAGTGGGATTTTGTGAAACCTGCTTGCTGACCGAGCAAAATGTTTAACATTTTGAGGTCGACGCATATTTACCATCCATGTCCTGATATTGTAGCCTCCCCAAACTGTCTTGATTTTTGCATAACTAATCTCTCTCCGTACCGGTACCCACTAAAAACCGACACGCATCACCTGTTGCGTTGTGAACAACACACACTTTAAAAACTGCTCTTGGAAGTGTCAATAAAACAGTCGCCACTCACCTGCATCGGATGCTGGGGTCCATAGCTAGTAGTAGGCCTGCAACTCTCACTGCATAGCACAAGGTTACCATCTGAGCTGGATAGGCCTCCGCAGCTTGCTCTCTGTTACGATAAAAGTTACTGCTTGAGCCATGGTCCAGTATCATCTTTCATTCACCTCGAACGCCCAACAGCTCAGGACAACTTCCGCAAATACAACTCTCATACAAGATCGTCGTTACCCTGGGTAACAATGACGGACCATTCCGACTGTATTTCAGATGGAGGATAGACATCATCCAGGTCATGGCATCCATCATATAGACGTACTAAAGTTACCAAATGCTTCCCGAATATCGACCTGCAGTAAACTTGCTGCTACTGTAGAATATGCGGAAGTAAACTCTATACAGCCCTACGTAGTGCGCATCATGAATTTTGTCATTCTAGGGAATATGCAGCAAATAGGGTACCATGATTGCAACGAAACGGGAATGTGATACAGCAAATGCCGAGAATATTATATGGAATCAGCACCTCCGAATTATTATATATTCTGATACAAAAGTCCATCCAAGAAAAAATTTCACCTTTTTTGTTGACCAGTGTACGTTTTCTCTTTTTTTCCTCCTAATGATACCGACTTTTGAATAACTATTCGGCCGATAGCGAAGTGATTATTCGGCCGAATATTCGGTATTCGGCCAAATACTTTTAGCCGAATATTCGGTATTCGGTATTCGGCTTTTTCACTATTATATATATATATATATATATATATATATATATATATATATTATATATTATATATTATATATATATATATATATATATATATATAATATATAATATGATATATATATATATATATAATATATATAATATACTATATGATTATATATATAAAATATATATATATGTTATATATAATCATATATATACTATATACTATATATATATATAATATTATATTATATATAATATCATATAATATATATATATATATATATATACTATTATATAATATATAATATACTAATAATAAAATATGATATAATATAATATTATTATTATATCATATATATATATATATATATATATAATATATATATATATATATATATTATATATATATATAGTATATATAATATATTATTATATATATTATATGCGGATGATTTATATAGAAAATATAGGGGAATAAGTTACTCTGATGTTGTATGGCGAAGGTATACTGCGCTGGTATTTATCGAAAGAGTGCATCGAGTGACTGAAGGACTGTATTGGTGAAGAACAAGGTGCTTAGGAGTGGTAGAGGAATGTGTGTATCAAATCTTTACATTGAAAAACAAATTCATTGAGAAAATGAGGGAGAATGAAGAAAAAATTGTATTAGGTTTTATGCAGATTTGCAACAGGCGTAGGTATAGTTAAATAGGAAGCGTTTATGGCAGGTGTTTAGTGATATATGGTGTTGGTGGTAGGCCTTCTGAATGGAATCAAAATATGTATGACGATAGTGGAAGCGTGTGTAAGAATAAATGGTGTCAATGTGATTGTTCTAGGATTAAAGCGGAGTAAGGACAGGGTTTGTTATGGTCTCCTTGTTATTCAATTTGTATACTGGATGGGTTATGAAAAGAGATTCGAGGGTGGGGATGGCAAGAAAAGGTGTTAGAATGGTGGAGAATGAGATGATGGAGTGCCCTACCTATTATATGTCGGATGATTTGGTTCTGTTGTGACGAATCCTGAAAGAGTTCTGAAGGATTGGTAGCGAGATTTGGCAGGTGTGTAAAAGGAGGGTCTTGAAAAGTAAACGTGGATAAAGAGTAAGGTTATGGCTTGTGAGTGAGGATATCCTTCAGTGTGAAGTTATGTTAGATTGTGAGCAGCTAGAACAAGTGTCTGGAGTTTAATATTTTAGGGTATATGTTGGATAGAAAGGGAACGAATGAAGAGTGTAGTTAGGAAAGTTGTGAATGGCAAAGGAAGGTGGCTGGTGCAATTAAATCTTGGTGCAAATCAAAGGGCTAAGTCTTTGCGTGTGCTAGGGTCCTTACTGAGGGTATGTTGTTACCCCTGTGTTATTGTATGGTAGTGAGACTATGGTCTGGAATAAGAAGTATAGATCTAAAGTCAAATGTGTTCAGATGGCATCTTAGGGTGTGCAGGGTGTGGAAAAATGATAAAGAGAGAAGAACGGTATTAGAGAGTGGTGGGTGTGGAAGAAAGGGTAAACTGAGAGAGATAAATGAGAGTATGTGAAGATGGTTTTGGTCATCGTGAAACCGGCTGAGTGATAGTCGGGTTGGCTTAAGCGGATGTAAGTGGGAGGTTGTGGGAACCGGACCGGCTGAGCCCGAAGAGCAACATGGATTGAGTCAGTTAAACGAAATTCTGAAGGAGAGAAATGTGAGTTTGGCAGAGGCGAGAAGGTACATAATGCATATTAGGAGAGAATGGCGGGGTTTTTGTATGGGGGCATGGTTCTGGCCAGGGCCAAGGGATGAACCCTTTACATTGACGATTTACCATCGTGAGGGTCCGTCCGGTCCCATGGTGCTCTAGGGTGGATTTTCTGATCTTGACGAGCTCTCACTAATTAATGTACACGAGGGGCGGGTAAGCTGGCTTTCTTTTCGAAGAGCGTTTGTCATGTTCTCTTACCGCTTTTTTTGCCGATGCTGTCAGCACCTTACCCCCAATCTTGGTGCAAAGAGGAAGTGACGAAAGAAAGAAAAAGAAGAATATATTATAATATATATACTATATAAGATATAATATATATATATATAGTATAAAATATATATATTAATAATATATATATATATATATACATATATATATATATATATATATATATATATATATATATATATATATATATATTATAATATCTATATATATATAATATAATATATATATATTATATATATTATAGAATAAAGAAGTAGGGGAGATAGCTAGAAAATTTCAATCCATATCAACCAGAATTCTCAATTCTATTGTCATTCCATACAGCCATAATAAGATATATACTAATATACTCATATACTATATATATATATATATATATATATATATATATATATATTAATATAATAATATTATATATAATGAATATATATATATATTATTATAATATAATATATTATATATAGTATATATAATATATAATATAGTATATATATAATATATAT
>JABUQX010011294.1:0-12500 GCA_015478945.1 Trachelipus rathkii | reverse complement strand
TCTTTTTTGAAGCCTTGATTTTGGAGAAGATCGTCGTGATAAATGTGGCAATTTCCTTGCATATTCGTGCTAACTAGTTTTGATGATGGGGACAACTCTCTACACTTGCAACTGAGCCTACTCTCATGAGACCTTTAATATAGACATAATATATATATTATATATATAATATATCAATGTTATAAGCAGTTCATATATAATTCGATAATAATAGATATATAATAATAATAACATATATATATATATATATATATAACATATATATATATATTATATATATCTATATATATCTCAAAAACTATAATTAAACTTTTAAATTTAATAATAATAATAATAATAATAATAATAATAATAATAATAATAATAATAATAATAATAATAATAATAATAATAATAATAAATTAAGAATAATAATAATAATAACATTTGACAATTTCTCAAGTACCTAAACACCTTCCTAAATTATTATTAACACTTTTTTGGGACAATTCTAATTTAAAATAAAGTTGCTTTTTCCAATAGCCCAAGACTTCCTCCAGACATGCTGACATTTTCAAGAAAATGACATTTTAATAATGAAGCTTAAATTTTAAAATTATATAATTATTACAAAATTTAATTTAAAAATTATTAGGTAAAATTTTAAAAAATTAAAAATAGGGTAAAGTGTAAACTTCAAAATTTAGTTTAAAGTTTTTTTTTTTTTTTCTCAAAAAAAAATAAGATTTTGATGTCCTTACAAGAAAGGACTTCGCCATTCTAAACTCACAAAATTCCTTCCCAAGTAAAATCAAAAGTAATTTACAAAATTGCAGTTACGTAATTTTGCATGTTCAACCTGCATATGCTTTTGTATCTTCCTTGGCCAGTCCCTTTGCTGTAACATTCTCTGATGTAGTGAATTTTGTCGTAAAACCAATATAGTAATATTAAATCCACTTGCATTGCAGAATTTGTCTACAATATTTTGCTAGTACACTCATTTGCAGCAAGTTCATCACCTACAGGTATTAAAGCAAGATAATTTTACAGGTTGTAATAATTTCTCCTTACTATGATGGCTTTAATATCTTTAATATGTTTATTATAAACACATATTAACTTTGCTATTTAATGTTAGACTGGGTTCACTTTCAATCTTGTAGTAGAAGGCGAAGTTGTTACATGCAGAGTCAAGTTAATATGTTCAATGTGTTTTTCACTGTTTTTTTTTCCTATCAGATATTGAGAGAAACCATAGTTAATTCTTGCTTTAGTACATGTGATGAACCTGTTTTAAGCGAGCATCCTAACAAAATTTACAAAACAATTTATCCCGCAATGAAAAATGAAAGTGGGCCGAAAATCACAGAACTTATTTCAGTTTTATGGTGTATACACTATGAAAGTACGATTCAGCACAGGTACAGGCCAAGTAATGCACAGCAGCATATGCAGGTTGGACATGCAAAATCCCATAAGAATTTTATAAATTACTTAGAATTTTGAGGAGGAGTAAATTTTGAAAGTTTAGACTAGAGGAGTTCCTTCTCATAAGGAAACTTAAACCAGACATCAACATCAAATATAATTTGATGTTCAATCAATCACCTTAATTAAGAAAAAAAAAATAAGGAAAACCTTTAATCAATTTTGAACTATATACTTTACTCTATTTTTAATTTTCGTACATTTTACCTAATAATTTTTATTCTTAATTTTAAAAACGTCTTTCATTATAAAAAAAAAAATAAACTCAAACTAGAAAATTTCTAACGAGGGTGGATGAAAGATTGAGTTATTGCAAAAAGTTATTTTATTTTAATCTAAAATTGTCCTAAAAAAGTTAATAATGATAATGTTAGGAATAAGAAATCGTGCAAAAACATTATCAAGACAAAAGCTGATTTGCATAATAATAATAATAATAATAATAATAATAATAATAATAATAATAATAATAATAATAATAATAATAATAATAATAATAATAATAATAATAATAATAATAATAATAATAATAATAATAATAAAATAAAAAATAATAATAATAATAATAATAATAATAATAATAATAATAATAATAATAATAATAATAATAATAATAAATTTAAAACCTCCTCCTGTTTCTATAATCTGAATTCTCTGGAGTTCTTGATCTGTATTTATGTTTAGAAGATTTGTAATAATTTCTTGATTCTAAAGGTTTATGATCAATTCTCCCGTTAGACTTTAATCTAGTCTTCTGAAGATTGGATTTGTAGTTCTCTGAATTCCTATTTGGTGAAGAGGATTTTTCAGTTCGAGCTACAATTAGGTGGTTACTATTGATACTTGCATTGTATTCTTTCTTCTTATCATAATCTGCATAATCATACCTAAAAAAAAAAAAAAAATTTTTATATATATATATATATATATATATTATATATATATATATATATATATATATATATATATATATATATATATATATATATATATATATTATAATATAATATATATATATATATATATATATATATATATATATCGTATTATATATATATATATATATATATATATATATATATATATATATATATATATATATATATATATATATATTATATATATATATATATATATATATATATATATATATATATATATATTATATATATATATATATTATATATATATAAAACAGCAGGACTCCAGACTCTCTCTCTCTCTCTATATATATATATATATATATATATATATATTATATATAATATATATATATATATATATATAATATATATATATCTATATAATTATTATATATTTATATATATATATATATATATATATATAAAGTATACTTATAGTAGTCCCACCTTATTTATACTTAAAGAGAATGGTAGTTTCTTGACAGTAGCAACATTAAAATGTAACTAAAAGATGCCAAAGGCAACAATATAAACAATTTTATACGCTAAATTCAAACATACACACACAATTTCCGCTATTTCATTTGAGAACAAAGATTCACCTTTTTTAATTGATTGAAAAATAGCATTATTTAATTGCAATGATTCTACACTTTTTGTTTCAATTTTATATTTTATATATATTAGGTATTTTCATTCATTTTCGCAAAAAATAAGAGAATTTTATGGTAACATTATGAAATTTGTAATAGATCAATCGTTTCTATAAAGTTAACTCATGATAAGCACAAGCGCATGAGTATAGGAGTCGCCTCTGATATGTGTGTGTCTGTCTATCTGTCAGTGTGTGCGAGTGTGTGTGTGTGCATGTGGCAAAGAGCTATGGTGGAATTTGTTTGCGAGAGTACTAGAATTCTAATGGTTAAATTTAAATTTGAAAAGGTCAAGGTGTGTGTGTGGTTTTAACATATGGTCCATCTGAGGGTGATGTTGAGGAGAGTGTGACTTTCTGGGATAATCTGAATGATGTTTTGGATGGGGTGAGTAGGAGCTTCAGATTGATTGTGTTGGGAGATCTAAATGGTTGGATAGGTGAACAGAAAAGGGATGGTATAACAAGTAAATTTGGGGTGATGGGAGAAAATGAGAAAGGTAAGAGGGTGATTGATTAAAGTGAGGAAAGAGGTGTGTGTAAGTAGTACTTTCTTCAAACACAAGAGTATTCATAAGTATACTAGAGTTGGTGTAAGTAGAGATGTTATTGAAGTGAAAAGTATAATTGATCTTATGTTGGTGAAGAGGGAGATGTTGAAGTATGTGATGGATGTTATATCAGTGAAGGGGCTGGGGACGGGGTTATTGGATCATTATGTTATTTTATGTAAGATTAAGTTAGTGTGGGCTTTGATGGAGAGGAAAGAGGTGAGGAAGGAATTGGGAAGTATTAAGAATAAGAAGTAAAGTGAACAACATAATAAGGAAAAGAATTTACGAGCGCTTGCAAATAAATCATTTGAATGTGAACAACATGAAACCGAACAAATCTGGATACAAATGAAGGGAGCCATTGTTAGTAGCGCAAGAGAATTATCTGGATGTGCAAAAATAGGGAGTAAGAATCTCAACAGTGAATTGTGGAATGAAGAGGTGATGCAAGTGGTAAAAAATAAAAATGAGGCATGATTGAATGTGCTAAAAGCAAATGATAAGATCTCAAAAGAAAAATGTTTGGAATTATATAAGGAAGAAAAAAGGAAGACTAAAAGTTGCATACATAGGAGGAAAAATGAGGTAAATAAACAGTTTGGAAGAGGGATGAATGGGGACTTACAAGGGAATAGGAAGCATTTCTGGGGGGGAAGCGTGAAAGGTTAAGAATGGGAGTAAAAATAATTTGTATAGGATAAGGAATAGGGATGGTGCTTTCATAACTGATGAAATGGGTGTGAGAAGAGTGTGGAACAAACACTTTGAAAATCTGCATAACATTGGCAGTAATGAAGAGGTGATAGTGAATGTCTGTGGGTTTGGAGGTGCAAGAAGAAATAGTTATTTTGGGGATGAGGTTAATAGTAGGGAAGAGGTACTGGGTAGGTGAGGAAGTTGAAGAATCTGTAGGCATAGATCGAATTATTGGTAAAATGATCAAGAATGGAGGTGAGATGGTGAGTGAATGAATTTTTAAGTTGTGTAACAAATCGTTTATGGAGGATATAGTTCCGAAAGATTGGAGAGCAGTAATAGTACCCTTATATAATGGTAAGGGGGATATAGGGGAACTGTAGAGACTACACGAGAATTAGTTTCTTTATTGTTGTAGGGAAGATATATGCTGGTATTTTGGTTGAAAGAGTATGTCGGGTGACTGAAGGATTGATTGGGGAAGAACAAAGTGCTTTGGCACTGTAGAGGATTTGTGGATCAAATTTTCACAGTTTAACAGATGATTGAGAAAATGAGAGAGAAGAAGAATAAATAGTATATAGCTTTTATGGATTTTCAACAGGTGTATAACAGGATTAATAGGGAAACTGTGGCAGGTGTTAGTGATATATGGTATTGGTGGTAGGCTTCTAAATGGAATCAAAAGTATGCGTGATGATTGTGAATCGTGTGTAAGAATAAATACAGTCAAAAGTGAATGGTTTGATATTAATAGTGAAGGGAGGCAGGGATATCTTATGTCTCCTTGGTTATTAAATTTGTATATGGATGGGGTTATGAAAGAATTAGGGGTGTGGATGGCATGGGAAGGTGTTAGAATCATGGAGAATGGAAGAGAGTGGAGGGTGCCCTACCTTTTGTATGCAGATGATTTGGATTTGTATGGCGAATCTGAAGAGAGTTTGAGAGGATTGGTAGATGGATTTGGCAGGGTGTGCAAAAGGAGGGGTTTGAAAGTAAACGTAGATAAGAGTAAGGTTATGGTTGTGAGTGAGGACAGTCCTTGGTGTGAAATTATGCTGGACAGTGAGCAACTGGAACAAGTGTCTGAGTTTAAATATTTAGGATATATGTTGGATGAAAAAGGATATGTGATGAGCAGAGTGTAGTAGGAAAGTTGTGAATGGTAGGAAGGTGGCTGGAGCAATTAAATTCCCAGTGGATGTAGAGGGACTAAATCTCGAGTGTGCTAGGGTCTTACGTGAGGGTATGATGTTATCTGTGTTGGTGTATAGTAGTTAAACTATGGTCTGGTATAAGAGGTATAGATCTAAAGTATAATGTGTTCAGATGGACAATCATAGGGGCGTGTTAGGTGTAAGAAGAATTGACAAAATGAGGAATGAAAGCATTAGGGAGTTGTGTGGTGTGAAGAAATGAGTAAATGAGAGAATAAATGAAAGTACATTGAGATGGTTTGGTCATATGGAAAGGATTGATGATAGTCAGTTGGTTAAGCGGATGTATATGGAGTGTGCTGGAATCACCGGCTGGGAGACTGAAGAAAAAGTGGATTGAGCCAGTAAAGAATGCCTGGAGGAGAGGAATGTGAGTTTGGCAGAGGCGAGAAGAAAAGTGCAAAATAGAAGTGAATGGCGGTGTGGTGAGCTGCCCTTTAGTGGTAGTTTTTTGTTATTGTATCATATGTCTTTTTTTTTGGGTATTTTTATTTTGTCATGTTGTAGTAGTGCAGGTTTAACCTTCAAATGGCCCTTATAATTTAACTGCACCACCAAAAGAAAACTTCTGGTGAGAGAATGAAAAAATCGAAAATAAGCCTTAATTGATGAATCGTATAGTGTAAATTTTTATTCCTGCAAAACAAAGATTGCGTGTTTGCAAAACCAATGTCGATCTTATATTATGTCTTACCCTTGAATAAATTCCTTTCGTCTTTTATTATTTTTATCAAGTTACCTGTTTTAATCAATAAACTCTTTTGTTGTCTATTATTCTTTTTACCTGTTTTTATTAATAAACTCTTTTGTTGTCTATTATTCTTTTTTATTAGTTTATTTGTTTTAATCAATACACTCTTTTATTGTTGATTTATTTACCTTGTAGTTAGATCTTTTATTTCAGATTCATTTCAACTAGCCAAGATACAAACTCAACCTTTTTATTCTTTTATTTTTACTCTTCAAGTCTTCAAGTATAATAAAATCAACTCCTAAAATCAACTTTATTTACAATTTCAATATATAGCATAAATAGTATAGGTATTCAATACCTGTATGAAAATCAACTTTATTTACAAAGGAAATAGTTATCATACGTTCAAATTCTTTATTTACAAAAGCTCATCAAAACGAAATTATATACAAATCACAATAATTCATCAGCAATAACAGCTTCAAACTGTCAAGTCAATACTCGAATCTCGTTGAACTTATATATTCTAGAATTTGCAATTCCCAAATGAACACTCAAAAAGTCCAGTAGTTATAAAAGTACGTCTAGTTCAAATTATGTCAACTTCTGTAACTAAAATATATCCCAATCTCAAATCAAGCCCTTTGGAAATCAAGAACCTGTAATCATATCCAGTGAACCAATAATAAAAAAAACTAATGTAAATTCTATTCAAAAGCTATAAAGTACTTCTCATACAAAAATTTGAAAAGGAAAAAAACAAATTCTCCCCCAATTTATAAAATGTGGTGAAATATCTCAAAAGAACACCCAAATTCAATCATTCCCAAAGTTATCAAAATGTTTTCAATTATTTCCACCCAAAATTAAATTTAAATTTATTCCAAAAATTATAAAAAATTTCAAAATGTTTACTACTTATTTCCACTGAAAACTAAGATTATCAAAATTTCAAAATGGTTACTAAATTTCCAATGAAAACTAACTTTATCAAAAAAGACTTCAAAATGTTTACTAAATTTCCACTGAAAAAACTAAAATTATCAAAAATGTCAAAATGATTACTAAATTTCCAATGAAAAACTAAAATTATCAAAAATTTCAAAATGTTTACTAAATTTCCACTGAAAAACTAAAATTATCAAAACTGGCAAAATGGTTACTAAATTTCCAATGAAAACTAAGCTTTAAATTTATTCTTAAATTTATCAACCCTGTTGAAATTGTCTCAAAAGAAAACCAAGTTTCAATTTTATTCCCAAATTTTATCAAAAGGCTAAACTGCTTCAAATGAAAAACTAAAATTATTCAAAATTATTCCCAAAATTATCAAAATGCTAAAATGTTTCAAATGGAAAACTAAAATTTCAAAATTATTCCCAAAATTATCAAAATGCTAAAATGTTTCAAATGGAAAACTAAAATTTCAAAATTATTCTCAAAATTATCAAAATATTGAAACTTTTCAAATAAAAACTAAAGTTTCAAAATTATTCTTAAAATTATCAAAATGCTGGATGTCTTCAAATGAAAAACTAAAAGTTTCAAAATTGTTCCTGAAAAACTATCAAAATATTGAAACTTTTCAAATAAAAAACCTAAAACGTTTCAAAATTTTTCTTTAAAAATTATCAAATCTTCGAATATTTCAAATGAAAACTAAAGTTTCAAAGATTGTTCCTAGAAAAATCAAAATTTTATGAAACTTTTCAAATTAAAAAAAAACTAAAGTTTCAAAATTATCTTAAAATTATTCAAAATGCTTGAAACTTTTCAAATGAAAAACTAAAGGTTTCAAAATTGTTCCTAAAATTATCAAAATATTGAAACTTTTCAAATAAAAACTAGTTTCAAAATTATTCTTAAAATTATCAAAATGCTGGAATGTTTCAAATGAAAAACTAAAGTTTCAAAATTGTTCCTAAAATTATCAAAATATTGAAACTTTTCAAATGAAAAACTAAAGTTTCAAAATTATTCTTAAAATTATCAAAATGCTGGAATATTTCAAATGAAAAACTAAAGTTTCAAAATTGTTCCTAAAATTATCAAAATATTGAAACTTTTCAAATGAAAAACTAAAGTTTCAAAATTATTCTTAAAATTATCAAAATGCTGTAATGTTTCAAATGGAACACTAAAGTTTCAAAATTGTTCCCAAAATTATAAAAATATTGAAAATCTTTCAAATGAAAAACTAAGTTTCAAAATTTGTTCCCAAATTCATCAAAATGCTGAAATGTTTCAAATGAAAAACTAAAGTTTCAAAATTATTCTTAAAATTATCAAAATGCTGAAATGTTTCAAATGAAAAACTAAAGTTTCAAAATTGTTACTAAAATTATCAAAATGCTGAAATGTTTCAATTGAAAAACTAAAGCTTCAAAATTGTTCTTAAAATTATCAAAAGGCCGAAATGTTTCAATTGAAAAACCAAGTTTCAAAATTGTTACTAAAATTATCAAAACATTGAAACCCTTCAAATGAAAAAAAAAAAAAAAAACTAAAGTTTCAAAATCATTCTTATAGTAATTTATTCCAAAAAGCAAAAGTCAATTTCAACTAATTAAACCACTTATAAAATCTTCAAAATCCAGTAAGTTATTTAAAAAAAAAACTAATTTAAACTATTAATAAATTCTTCAAAATATAGTTACTATGCCACAAATTTAACTAATACTGAACTTGATAAATAGCCTTCACCAAGCCTAATCAAAAGTAATTCGGACTTTATACTGAAAATTGATTAAGTTACTTCCATATACTATAACTCTAATTGTTCCAAAATATGTCAAGTCACTGTCACAACCCTTGAATGTAAGAAAAATAATTCTCTAAATACTGACTTATTGTTAGTTACTGTCTTAAAATATAGTCTTCATTTCAACTGAAAAGATACTTCTCAAAATATTGACTTGTTACTAGTTACTGTCTTAAAATATAATCTCATTTCAACTGAAAAGATACTTCTCAAAATATTGACTTGTTACTAGTTACTGTCTTAAAATATAGTCTTCAAATATGCACTACTAACTCAGAGCTTCAAATATAGGCTTCAACTATTTAACAATATACCTGAGTCTAGAAATATAATGTTTTTTACTGCTTGGTCAACAAACCTAAGTTCAAAATATAGCTTATCCTATGTTAAGATTTCAGCCTTTGCTTAAAATCCTCCAAATTGTTTCCTCGTTGCAGTTTATGAAAAAAAATCAAATTATACACATTATATTACCTTGATAATTTCCTCCAATAAGTCAATCAAAATCGGTTTGTCAAAATCGTAAATATTTTCTAAGTTTGTTACAACAATAACAAGTCAAAATCAGTAATAAGAATTTTCACAATAATATAAGTCTCTAAAGACAATTACCCAGATCATGATCAAAAATAAGAGTTTTTCACAATAATATAAGTCTCTAAAGACAACTACCCAGATTGGGATCAGAATTAAGAATGACCAAAATTTGCGTGTTCCACTCCATTCCAACTTGGTTTTGATGACGTCATTACCAAGTTTCCAGATGTTGCCAAACTCACACTTTTTACTCTAATATTTATGCTTTTGGTACCAAATTTTTCTTGCTCTTTCTGGAATTTTCTTTATCTATAAAAGAATTTTAGACATGTTATTGTTTACGTTTTACCATTATTCAATCCTAACTGTTTTCTACTCTTTTTCTATCCATTTTTACCTCTTTTTTATCTTTTTCATTACATAATATTCAAAATGTACCCAATTTTACCAAAACACTTTTTCGTACTTACGCAACTGCGCACGCATGTTTTCCAACTCTGAATATTTTGACGAACGAATTCAAAATATAAATATATGAACTCACGCTCATGTTTACATACCTCAATTACGCACACAACAACATTTTAACACTCACGCACTTACATAACTTTTACTTTTAAATTCATTATAATAATTTCTTAAAGGACTTTCATTCTTCCATACTACAAATTCTATAATGAGCTTTTCAACATGAACTTTAAATAACGCATTCTACAATGATCTATTTGCTCTCCATTCTGAATTATGATCTATACTAGGTCCTATAATAATAATAATAATAATAATAATAATAATAATAATAATAATAATAATAATAATAATAATAATAATAATAATAATAATAATAATAATACCAAGATCAAAACTTGCACAGCTTACCTAAGTTAGGTCCACTTTTGGCATGTTACCTGTAGGCCCTACGACAATGTATGAGGGTGTTATGAAGGGGGAGAATAATTGTGTTGTAGTGAGTGATGGGTGTTCTGACGACGACGAGTAGTTTCATTTCAGTTCTTTTTTCCTTGGTCTTTTTCGTTTCGCGGCATCCATCACTCTTCCATTTTTGAATGATATGAATGTGAATGATTGTAGATGAGTGTGATTAATTGATTTTTCATGTATTTATTTTCTTTTTTCCGTAGGAATTATTAATTAATATTTTTGAGATTTTTGAGATTCTGAAGATATCTGAAGGGATTCTGAATGTGATTGATGGTATCTTGTAGATTGGTGAAGAGGTTGTTGATAGTTCTGTGGAATCTTTTCTTTTTGGATTTGGAATCCTTCTATGGTAAGGGTCCTTATTATCTGTTATTATTTTAATGATTAATGGAATTTACGATTAATGCTTTTATTATGGTTATGTGGTTATTATTAATATTCTTATTTTTTTTGTATTTCAGTATTTCTATTCTATTATGAGTATTAAAGTAATGAAATGTTGTTTTTGTTTTAAACTTGCAGTATTGTATTGAGGTTTGGTAGTGTATACCGTTGTTCGTTTGGTGAAGGTCTGCTGCTGTCTGTGGGACCGTAGAAGTATAAGGAAAAAAAAACTGGTCAACACTATTGGCCAGGTAGCTATTAAGTATTATTTTGTATTTTTTTTCTTTTCTAATTATAATTTTTTTAATTTAAATAGTTGAGTCTTTGAATTTTTGCTTTTAAATTTTTGATTTTTAAATGATTGATTATGTTAAGAGTTTTGTTTTGATTTGAAGACGATTAAAGATTAATTTATAATGATAATTAATGATTAAAGATTAATTTATAATGTTAATGTCAATGTTAAATTTAATGTTAAAATTTGCTATTGATTTTATAGTAAGTCACTTAATGGTAATTATTGTTTAATTTATTTTTTAATTCCTTATACAATTCATTTATTTATTTTTGTTGTCATGTTAGGATTTGTTTATTTTTGTTTCATTTCAGTTTTTTTTGGGCTCCATTTGTGTTGAGGCTGTTTTCTTACCAGTTTCTGTGGCTGTATTTCATCCAAATTGTGGCAGCTGGTTTTTCGACGAATGTGGTACTTAGGTACCGATCAAATTCAAGGGTGCGGTACACCTATAAAAGGACTGTAGTACATATGATACTACATAGATTTTGAAACAAAATTTGGAAATATAAAGCCTATGATGGATATTTGGAAATTAAAATAAAAGAAAGTAAGAACTTTCAATTTAAAAAAGAGAACAGGGAAATTATAAAGTTGAAACACAAATTGGAAAATTTAACAAACTGAAAGAGAAAAACTGAAAATATAACGTGGAAAAATTTAAACTGAACATAAAGTAAAAGTGATTTTGAACAATTTTGAACAGATATTTTGAAAATTATAAAAGTATTGGTACTATATTTGAAAAATAAACTAAGAGGTACCATAAGTGAGTGGTACCAGAATAAGACAAATTTGAAAATAAAGTGGTATTTCAAATACACAAAGACAATAAAGTGGTATCATATATGATATACTTAAAAACAAAGACATTCTAATTGACAAATTATTTCATATATTTTTAAAAAAAAAATTTATTACCATTTCTTAGATTTTTCATTTCTTACATAAATGTTATATGTTGTAGTAGGTATAGGATTTTAGAAATTAAGATGGTAGTAATATTGTGTAGTATTGTAGTAATATTGGAGTATACAGGATACTGTAATACTTGGTGGTAGTCATTGATATAGTCAGTAATATAGTCATTTGGTATTGGAATACTGTGTAGAGTAAATTGGGTAAGTTATAAGTGGTATTGGTATACCAGGTATATAATTCTTTATTATTTTTATATATTCAGAAATATTTTTAAGTGTGAAATATTGTACAAGTGGTGTTGGTTTAATTGCTTTGTAATAAATTTAAGGTGTATGTGTTTTTCATTGATATTCCCTCTATTTATCCTGGAAGGCAGCCTCACTCCTTCTTGATTCAAGTTATTGTAGTTTAGGTTTTATATTTAACATAAAATCTGCTACATATTTGTTTT
>JABUQX010011293.1:50000-52500 GCA_015478945.1 Trachelipus rathkii | reverse complement strand
TGTATTCACAGGAGGACACAAAAAAAACTTCGAAATTAACTGGAAATTTGGGAGTGTTTTTGATAAGTAATTGTAGAGAGTTGAGTTTTTAAAGAGTTGAATTTTACATCCAGATCGACAAGAATAGATCGAAAGCTCGAAGACGAGAGGCAACTCTAGAAGCAAAAGAGGAAGCAGATTTGAAGTGAGTAGAAGAATGGAGGGTTGAGTCATCGGCATAAGAGTGAACAGAGTTTGAAGTACAGCTGAGGAGGTCGTTGATGAAAAGTAGCAATAAAGTTGGAGATAGAACTAAACCCTGCGGAACACCAATTAACAGGAAAGAAGGAAGAGGTCACTCCATCAACGAGTGCTAATATAGAGCAATCGGAGAAAAAGCTAGGCAAGAGTAAGCAAAGAGAAGGAAGGAAACGCCAAAGGAAGGAGTAGAGAAGTGACGCGTGCCAAACCCGTTCAAAAGCTTTGGATATGTCACTCGGCCCCACGTCAAGTGCCCATGTCCGTAACGGGCAGAAGAATACTAAATCAAGTTAGATAGGAAAGTATAATCATTCATTTGACCTCGAAGACAAAGCCATACTGATGATCTGAAGAAGGAAATGAGACTCCAGATGATCCAGGAAAGGGGAGTTAAGAAGAGTTTCAAAGATTTTAGATAGAATACAAGTGAGAGCTATTGGGGAATAGTTTGAAGGATCAGTGCTGCTGCCTTTTTTCGGGATAGGTTAGACATATGCGCGCTTCCAGCACTGAGGAAAACTATTAGTATTAAGACATAGAGAGTAGAGTTGAACGAGGACAGGCTCCAGCTCAGAAGTTCACTCCCTCAAAACAAGGGGAGGAATGCCATCCGGGCCACTAGCCTTCCTGACGTTCATAGATCTCAGGATCCCATGCACACAATCATGTGTAATCACAGGTAAAGACATGAGAAACCAGAGAGGAGAAGGAGTAGGAGTTTACTTGCGTGGCTGAGGTATCTGTCCTGCTATAGGCGGTCCTTATTCCTATTGAATAGAGCACTCTTTCATAGGTTTAAGTCGCGTATTTAAAATACCGGCCCTTGAGTGGTAACACGCTTGGCATACCGTTCGCGAGGGCCCGGGATCTAATCCTGGTAAGTGAAGAATCACTCAAGGAGTTATTTTATCTATACAAATTGTACTGCGGTTTAATTGCAGTATTTACATCTATACAAATTATACTCCGATCTAGAGTGGTTTCCTTACATGGGTCCTGTGTTACCTTTGACCCGAGTGCAAGTGGAGATGCGTAACTGAGGTATCTGTCCTGCCATAGGCGGTCCTTATTCCTATTGAATAGAGCACTCTTTCATAGGTTTAAGTCGCGTATCTTTTTAGCTTGTCGTGGTCGAGTGGTAACACGCTTGGCATACCGTTCGCGAGGGCCCGGGATCTAATCCTGGTAAGTGAAGAATCACTCAAGGAGTTATTTGATCTATACAAATTGAACTGCGGTTTAATTGGCAGTATTTACATCTATACAAATTATATCTCCGATCTAGAGGGTTCCTTATCATGGGTCCCTGTGTTACTGACCCGATGGCAAGCGGAGATGCGTGGCTGAGTTATCTGTCCTGTGACATAGGCGGTTCTTATTCCTATTGAATAGAGCCCTCTTTCATAGGTTTAAGTCGCGCTGTATCTTTTAGCTTGTCCGTGGTCGAGTGGTAACACGCTTGGCATATCGTTCGCGAGGCCGGGATCTAATTCTGGTAAGTGAAGAATCACTCAAGGAGTTATTTATATATACAAATTGTACTGCGGTTTAATTGCAGTATTTACATCTATACAAATATACTCCGATCTAGTGGTTTCCTTACATGGGTCCTGTGTTACCTTTGATCCGAGTGCAAGCGGAGATGCGTGACTGAGGTATCTGTCCTGCATATGGCGGTCCTTATTCTATTGATATAGAGCACTCTTCATAGGTTTAAGTCGCGTATCTTTTAGTGTTCGTGGTCGAGTGGTATCAGCTTGGCAATACCGTTCGCAGAGAGGGCCCGGATCTATCCTGGTAAGTGAAGAATCAGCCAAGGAAGTTATTTTATCTATAACAAATTGAACTGCGGTCTTATTGATATTTACATCTAACAAATTATACTCCGATCTTAGAGTGGTCTCCTTACTGGGTCCTGTAGTACCTTTGACCGAGTGCAAGCGGAGATGTGTGGCTGAGGTATCTGTCCTGCAATAGGCGGTCCTTATTCCTTGAATAGAGCACTCTTTCAAAGGTTTAAGTCGCGTATCTTTTTAGCTTGTCGTGGTCGAGTGGTAACATGCTTGGCAATACCGTCGCGAGGCCCGGATCTATCCTGGTAAGGTGAAGAATCACTCAAAGCGAAGTTATTTTATCTATCTTATCTATATATAATATAATATAATATAATATAATATATATACTAATATATATTATATATATATAATATATTATTATATAATATATATTATATATATATATTATATATATATTATATATA
>JABUQX010011293.1:30000-35000 GCA_015478945.1 Trachelipus rathkii | reverse complement strand
ATTTCCCAACATAAACTAGGTTGGGATTATAGTATTATAGTCTAATTTAAGTAGAACTTGCACTTTTATATGTTTAACAATTTAGAAGTTGCATATAAACAAATACAACTTTTTGAACGATGGTCACAAGTACTAACCTTATCAGCCTTGTTTTTTTTTAATATTATGATCAAGGAGGTTGCGCGATACATATGCGCCTTGCTCAATTGGTTAAATATTACAGGGAAACAATTGAATAACGTTTCTACTAAAATTTAAGTATAATTATTTTAAAAATAATAAAGTTAATAAATAAATTAATATTTTAACAATAAATATGAAATTTTTAATTATAATTTTAACAATCTCCCCAGAGAGAGATTGTAGCCTTGGGCTACAATGACTATATTAATGAGTCTAGTTTGGACTTAATGAGCTTGTCACACTTTAGGGCTGCTTGACGTTTAGGTCTACCAACTACTGCCTCCGAGTCATCAGCTGCTTTATCACCATTATTTGATTTATCTTTATCATTAGAGACTTTATCTATTATTAAGGACAATTCTAATGGATACAAATTACTTATTGAATGGTATAATATTTGTCCATTACTTTGTTTAACTTTAACAGTTCTTATTTTGTTGTCATAACCAATTACAACTTCCATAACTCTACCCATCATCCAGAAGGGACGAGGCTTTAAGATGGATTTTATTAGCACTATATCATTTACTTTGATTTTATTTTCCCAAGAGATTTGATATATATCAGTCATAGCTTCCCTTAGATCTAATAGGTAAGCTTCATACCATAGTTGTTTAAACTGATTAAATAATTGCTCTTGAGTATCAAGAGTGCTTTCTAAAGAACCCCTGTCAGGTTCCTTCCAGACTTCTTCATTTGCATCCTTTAAAATAAGAGAAGTATTACAATTCAAACGAATGAATGAGTTAGGAGTTATGGTTTCAAGATCACTAGCTTCTGATCTATATGTGAGAGGCCTGCTGTTAATAGCATTTTTTATAAAAGACAAAGTTGTTAAAAGTTCGAAATAATTTAACCTCTTCCTACCAATAACTTTATACATACAAACTTTCAAAGTGCGTATTTGACGCTCATAAAAAGACCCCCACCAAGCTGAATAATTGGGAATACGAATATGCTTAATATTGTTAATTTTGAGTTCATCCCTGAATTCATTGGACCCCAGAGCCCTAGACAAGATGTCTGCCCCTTTCACGAATGTTCTAGCGTTATCAGAGTAAAGGAACTCTGGGATGGTATATAGGTTACAAAACCTTTGAAAAGCTAGTAAAAAATTTGTCACACCCATGTCAGGGACTAGTTCTAAATGAATTGATCTTACATTAAGACATGTGAATAATAGGATAAACATCTTGTCCAGTTTACCTGTAGTCTCATTAGTCACAAATATATGACCAGTAAAGTCAATGCCTGTGAATTTAAAAGGCATTACTAAATTCATATGATGTTTAGGGATGTCAGTGCACTTAGGATATTTAAAAGCACGCACATTGATTTTTTTGCATAACATACACTGATTTAAGACCTTTTTTATTGCTATGCGAGCTTTGGGAATCCAGAAACCTTGGTTTCTAATATAATTTAATGTACTATCTAATCCCAAATGCTGCATTTTATTATGAGCCTTCAAAATTAATAAGGTGGTGAAGTGGTGGTATCTTGACAAAAGGATAGGATTTTTGATATCATAATTAAAGTATGTACATTTAGATATTCTACCCTTTGATCTTAAAATGTCATCACCATCCAAAAATAAATTTAAGTTATTAACTAGGTTAGGTATTGCACCCTTTTGATCCGATTTTAAAAATGCAATCTCTTTAGTATATGAAGAGTTTTGTACTTTTTTGATCCAATATTTAAGAGCTTTTTTGCAAGGGTCTTCCTTAGTAATTTTGCTTAGAAACATAAACAAATAACTAGTTATATTTATTACTTTTTCAAATTTACTAAATTTATTTATTTCCAATATTTCATCAATATTATTATGTTTATTATTAATTACATTAGTATTAAAATTTAATGTAGCAAAATTACTAAATTCTGGAGAAAGTGAAAGCATTGGAAATTTTGGCAACCTCTCCAGATCCTTACAAAGCCACTCTGGACCATGTTTCCACATATTTAAATTTTTCGCAAATTGTTTAAAAGTTAAACCCCTGGTCAAAAGGTCTGCTGGGTTTTGAGCAGTTTGCACATAGTTAAAAATAATTTTTAGTTTATATTTACTTCTGATGTCATCACACAAAGTGATAACATCTTTTAACCTGTTATTAACATACTTAGCCTTGACCTTGGTTTCACCTGTCAAAAGCCAATTAAGAACTACTTGTGAGTCCACACCTATATTTACATATTCAAAAATGATGTTAAAATAAGAGTCTAAAATAGTGGATATGCATTTTAAAGCTAAAAGGACTCCTAATAGTTCTAAGGTTGGAATACTATAGGTCTTTTTAACAGGTGTTACTTTGGCCTTGGCAAACAAAAGGTTATTTTTTCCTTCACTTGAACCATATGCAACAAACCCATAACATTTAGCAGAACTGTCACAAAATATATTCAGACCATAGGATTCACTTTCATTCACAACTTGACGTGGAAACTCAATCTTACTCAATTCATTTAAATCCTCCTTCAGTTTACCCCATTCAGTCAACATTTCCCCAGGTAATTTTTCATCCCATTCTTTTTTAGCTTCCCAAACACTTCTCATTAACAACTTCCCTCTTACGGTAATAGGTATTGTAAGTCCTAAAGGATCAAACAACTTGGAAGTTTCAGAAAGTATCTGTCGCTTTGTACTACACGAGCTCCTATAACTTACTGACGACACATGCAAGGAATCTTTCTTTAAATTGCATTTATACCCAAGCACCTTTTCATACTCATTTTCATGCTCCACATACCTACCATCCATTCTCATACTCTCACACAACTGCTCACAATTACTATTCCAAGAGCGAAGTTCAAACCCACCCTGGTTCATTCTTTCAAAAGTAAGATGGTACAACTTTTCCAATTCTTTGCAATTATTGCCTGTAAAAATCAGGTTGTCTACAAAAAAATTAGAAGACAAGATATCCCTACACTTATCATCAGGGAACTTTTCTACATGATGTTTCATTATATAATGGAGAATGAAAGGGGACGCTGTATAACCGAACAGTAAAGTTTTAAACCTGAAAGAGATTAATTCATCATTCTGATACCATAAAAAACAGAATTTGTTTTTGTCATATTCGTCTCTTAATTTGATAGACAAAAAGGCTTGTTTAATGTCACTAAGGACAACATAATTATTAGTTCTAAATACTAAAAGTAATTTTAAAAGGGAGTTCATTAAATCTAAACCAGCATAAGAAGCCTGATTCAAGGAAGGGCTGTCTTTAGATATTTTAAAAGAGCAATTAAAGACAGGTCTTATCTTAGTTGTGATCTGCTCCTCACTTCTTATTATAGGTCTGTGAGGTATAAATATATAATCACATCTCTTAAATTTAGGAATATTTACAATTTCAATTATATTATCTTGCAAATATTGAGAAAAAATATTATTATAACTTTCTACAAGTCCTTTTTGCTTAAGAGAAGAATAGACTCTATTTAATACTCTCAAAGAAATATCAAAATTTGAAGCAACATTTTTAATTTTTTCTTCTATCCAAGGAAGTTTGACATAATAATTGCCATCCTGGAAAGAAATATCATTTCTAAATTTTTTAATCATGATCTCATCATAAGAGGCTAGATCATTATCCTCTTTAGTAGGAATACCAACACTCTCCATGGACAACAAATATTCAAGTCCATGTTCTACTTCAGAATCATCATAAATATTATCAAAAGGGTGAAAATAACTTTTAATAGGATTTAAAATCAAATTTACAATGGTTTCATTCACTAAAGCAGACTCCTCCTCTTCTATCAATGGAGATTGCATATTCACTTTACTTACTTCTATGATTTGATTTCTGGTTAAAAAATTTTGAACATTACCTATAGGTATAAACTTATTTGCAATTTTAAAACAACTTCCAGACATTATATTAACTAAATTAAAAGAAGGAAGAAATTGAATAATGTCTGTGCCTAATAAACAATCTATGTCAAACATATCATGGTCTCCACTGTCATAAAAAAAAGAATCAGCTAAAGGAATACCATTTTTCTTAAAATTTTCAACCGCTTTATTCATGCCGTGAATTCTATAATTTAAATTTAAATCATTGTCAATGAGGAAAGGCATGCTAAAAACTTCCCGATCATTAAATTGTAAACCCAATAACAATTGCTGAAAAATTCGCTGTTTTGCACCAATGAAAGTATGAATATTGTACTCTAATTCATGTAAATTATCAAAATTATTAATTAAACCTGTCATGGCATTTTTAGATATGTAAGAGCGTTGACTACATGTATCTATTGCTCCTCTTACTGTAACCTTTTTGTTGCCTTTAAAGAGTTGAAAGGAAATTGTTGGCAACAAATACACTTTATCCACATTTTGTTGGAAACTTATACATAAGGAGCTAACAGACTCATTTTGCTCATTTGGGATATCATTGGGACAAAAAGCTGTTATATGGGAATTAGCTTTACACTTAAAACAATTAAATCTTAATTTATTTTTAATACCATAACATTTTTCAGGCACATGACCCAAACCTCCACAATGATGACACATGTTTAGCTCTTTGGCACGTTTTATACGCTGAGGCACTGTTGGATACTTGTCACATAAATAGAGAGGATGATTTTTTAATTGACATAGCTTACAAATTGTAGGGTTGTAAGTTTGAGTTTCTATTTTATTATTTACATACATTTTAGAATCTTTACTATTATTTACAGTTTTAAAATTTTGAAGAGTACTAGATTTAGGAGCTTTAGTAGCTTGAAAAACTTTATTTACTTTAGCTTTGGTTGATACATCCTTCCTATTTTGGGACAAAATACTTAAAGTATTAATAACC
>JABUQX010011293.1:0-17500 GCA_015478945.1 Trachelipus rathkii | reverse complement strand
CTTCGCCTCAAAACGTCTGAGTACCAAAAACCTAATATTATATAAGGCCATAGCCACAACTTGGAAGGGGCAGCACCCCTTTAAGGAGTGCAGGGGTACGTAACCTCGTTTACGACAAGGTGACACCACCAGCAATATCAAAATCATTTGGGTAGGGGGATACGAACTCCCTAAGACATAATATGGGGTTCCTAAAATTTTAAGGGGCTGCATTCCCTACACGAGGTTAAGTCAAGAAAAGAGGGGGTAACAAGTATCAGGGGATATTAACTCTCTAACCCACCTAAATGGAAAGGGTCAATTTATTCCAAGACACTCACCAGTACCCATCCATAACATAAATATATATATATATATATATATATATATATAATATATATATATATATATATATATATATATATATATATATAACTATATATATATATATATAACTTATAAACTATATATAAATCTATTTATATATAAATATTATAATATATTATATATATTATATATATAATATATAATATAACAATACTATAATATATATTATATAATATTTATATATAATTATATTATATATTATTATATACTATATAGATATATATATATATAAATATATATATATATTATAAATATATATTACTTAATATATATATTATAATAATATATATATTATATATATAATATATATATATTATATATTATATATATATTATTATATATTAAATATATATATATTATATATATTATATAAAATATATATATATAATATACTATATATATATATATATAATATATTTATTTATATATATTTAATATATATATAATATATATATATATATATATAACTACTATATATATAATATTTATAATAGTACTAGTAATTAATACATATATTTTATATATTTGTGACTGACCCGGAAAGTACCTCTCACAAATATTTGTCTCTATATGCGGCTCCGGTTCAGTAACTGTCCTTTCCGCAATAAAAACTTTTAAACCAAAGATTGGGTAAACAGGTTTATACTGGCCTTATAATTTACCCAAATCTTTCCCTTACTCTTATAAATAAGCACCGCGATCTATGTTCGTCCCTTTTCGCAAAAGCTCGATCGTACAATGGAAACCTCACCAAAATCGTCGGTATATTCGTATTGGCGCTCTTCCTATACGAAACATTGGACACAATACATGCCTTTTAGCAAATAGGGCTGCTAAGATTAATTCTACTCCTTCTTCAGAATTCTGTTTATTTCCATATTTTATTCTCATTTCTATGGTGCACTTTGCAATATAGTGATTATTTAGCACTCATAAATGGTTTTCCGGGAGTAAAATTCAAATATCTTTTACCTCAAATTTCAAAATTCGTAAGTTACTATTGATTACATGCAATTTAGCCTAAAGACTGTCTCCAAACTATTATCCAGTCTTTCCTCAGTAAAACATTGACGCAGAATAAACATTGAAAATGCGGGACCAACTTCTCTATCTGAAAAACGCATCTAAAATATTTTCTAAACTTACTGCCAGTCCTAATTTTAATTGGTACCAAACTTTTCTATTCTTAACTTTAAATTGTTAGAATATCTTTTCTGTGCAAATTTTTCATTCTCTATTGCTGAAATTTTACCTTTACTAAAGTAGTTTAAATATTCGTGCCGTCTTCTTTGGTCTTGTCTTTATAGAACTGAGTTATTAGTTATTCCATTATCTATTTTTCTTATAATATCTAAAAAGATCTCCTATTACTTGCGTTTGAATATTTTAAAAAAAATCTTGCACTTTAAGTCCATTGCATGTTTCATTATCTTCTCTGTTCCACCAACAGGTGTTCTCGCTCTCCACCCTAATGGGGTTAATCATTAAAACATACTGGTGACTGTTGATTAAATATAGTCATCACGAAAAAGTTTGGACATAAAATGTTCCCACCTATAAAATGACCATTATCGTAAAACCAGATTCCTCGTTGGAGTTATTTATTAATTTAAAACCCATTTCGTTTAAAATCTCTGACTGCAGGTGGTGTTTCAATAGTGCGAGAACATTGTTTAATGTGAATTAATATGGATATTATTACGAAGAAAATAATTTGTGTGATCGATTCAGGCCCCGACAAATATATCTCCTTGAGAGTAAGATAAAATTTATTCTATAGATATTTCTGTGATACTAATTCTGTAATGTGCGCCGGTCCCCCGATCTAATTTAATCGTATTGTAGATATAATTTAACTTAAACGTTAATTTATGGGGCGCTCTAAGATATAAAGTATATCAATATGTGTAAATCTATGAATATTGTGGTCACAAGTTCCGTCAAGTTCTTCTCTTGGGGCAATAACTCTAAAAGACCTTATACATATTGCCATCTTGCTATGGGACTTTTTCTATCCATTCGTTACCTAGGAGAAATTTATATAATGTAAAAATAATAAATAAAGATTTTAATTAGAAAAAAATTTGTGTAACATGTATATCCGAGTCGTGTCTTGGTTAAGGTCATGGGAGCCATCGGTAACACAAAGCTGTCTAGCAATACATTTTTATAATTATAGAGGAAATAAAAAGAAACAATACTATGATCCATATTAGACAAAGAAATCCCTTTGAATGCCAGGAAATTAAAAATCGATCTATTATGTATAACCTTTTTTGTTAGTGGTGATGCTGTCTCCAGTTCTTTCACCAAAGTCCGGCGTCTAATTCTTGATTCTGGGCCAGTTCCGATAAAAATGCCTAATCTGTTTAATTGTTCACAATGATGGAGTATCTAGCTTCAACAGATTCAGAACGAATCAATTGAGATAATTTTGTAATGTCAATCGATTAACACAGATGGAATATTTGCTTTTAAACGTATGAGAGAGCGTCCACTAACCCCATCCTTGGGCTTATATTACAAGCTTATTAATCGACTTTGAGTACTGGAATAGAATAAGAGGGTGAGAATATCGCGGTCAATTCCATAATCCTGATAAGGAGTCACCATCTACCTTTATAATTCTTCATTCAACCATGCTTCAGTTTGAAAATGTCAAGATTCTCCTTTATGATATAAGCCAAATCGAATTTCCTATCTATTTTTTATTTATTTCTAAGGCTGTGAGCATTATGTATGTGTGATATTGTTTGTTGTGTGCGTGTGAGAGTAGGAATATTTGGTTTTAAAATGCTAAAACTTAAAAATGATTAAAGATTTTTCGGTGTAAATTAATACGACTAACTTAACCTAGCCAAATTTAGGTTTAACGGGATTTCCTAAGCAATACACACATCACAAGTAGGTATAAATATAAAAGTTTGAATAACACGTTACACAGAAATATTTGCACCAGAATTCTGCTTTTGTGTGAATATGGGAATTAAGCCAAAAAGGGGAAAATGTGCCACAATAAGGGCGAGGCATGCCCAGCGATGAACTGCAGATGGGTAGGCATGTAGGAGGGGGGAGGGTACAACAAACCAGACGTAGAAAAAGAGCTATTATGAAATAAGAATAATACTTAGACAAGAGCATAGAGAATAAACTAAATAATAATAATAATTAATAATAATAATAGTAATAGTAATAATAATAGTAATAGTAATGATAATACTGATGATGATGATAATAATAATGCAACAGGTTTGTGAAATAAGATAAAAATATTGAAGTAACATTCTAATATCTAAAGGGGAAGAAAATTTTATTTATTTTATTCGCTCATAATATTTTTATTCATTTATCTTTATATATCTTACAGATCAAACGGAAAAAACGGAAGAACCAACTCGAAGTTCTACGTGTAGCATTTGCACATTCAATTTTGAAATAATAATTGGCAGTCCATTGCGTTCTATACTTCTTAATTGTGGTCATAAAATTTGTAAATTGTGCGTCAAGAAATACTGCCCACTAGGTTGCAAAATCGTAGCTGAAGACGATGAATGGTGTGGGCTCCAGAAAGTAAAGAAAATTATATATATATATATATATATATATATAATATAGTATATAAATATATAATATAGTGATTATTAAGAGTGTTGTGAAAGTAGAAAAAAAATAAAAAATAGGTATATAAATATATATAATATTGAGTAGAATATCTTATGAGAATTATATAAATATATATATAATAATATATATATATATATATATATATATAGTATATATATATATGTATATATAATATTTATAATTGTATATTATATGTGCTATAATTATATATATATAATTATATATATATTATATATTATAGTATATATAGCTTTTATAGTAAGATATATATATATATATATATATATTATATTTATAAAAATCCCTCACTGTAACCTATAAGTATATTAATCTATAATACTGTATATAATATAATTAATATTAGAGAAATAAGAGGTATATATATATGGTGATAAAAAAGAGAACAAACTATTTATTAAAAAATTAACCAAAATTCATTTTCTTTAATGAGCCAAAATATTTGAGTCATACATCTCTCCTTAGAAGGTGGTGTCTAGTTGACCTCAAACTTGATCCTCGAGATTGTACCCTACTTGGCACAACGTTATCTAAATCTCTGCCATCAATCAACCTTTTCCTCCTGCTTGAAAGGGTGTCTAATGCGGCCAGTGCGAAAAGAAGGGGGAGACCCACAGTCAAGATTAATGTGAAGTATGTAGATGGAGAAATTGAGTTGTTGATGCATGAAACAACTTATTCATCTCTCTCTCTCTCTCTCTCTCCCTCTCTCTCTCTCTCTCTCTCTCTCTCTCTCTCCCCTCTCTCCCTCTCTCTCTCTCCCCTCTCTCTCTCTCTCTCGGCTCTCTCTCTCTCTCTCTCCTCTCTCCTCTCGCCTCTCTCTCTCTCCTCTCTCTCTCTCTTCTTACTCTGTCTCTCTGCTCCTCTCTATAGTTCTTTTTGCTACTTTATCAACCTACTTTATGCTTCTCACGGATCTCCCTCCGGTCCCTTTCTGCCCGTAGAATTGTTGCTTCGCTCCTCTTTTAAAAGTATAGCAATATTTTATATATACTATCGCTATTACAATGGACACTTCTTATAATGAACTCTCTGTCCGTATGCCCCCTTCTTTGAGGATAGCTTTTGGGGCTCGTCTTTCCACACAGTCTCACCTTTCTTTATCTCGGGATCTGGCTGTGTAACACTCCTTTGCCTCAGAGCCCCACAAAGAGGAAGAATTTTTTTTCTTCAAATTTTTGTTTTGTCAAATTTTGTGCCTTCAGATTTTAGGAGTTTAAATTGAAAATTGAATATAAATCGGAAATGCTTGGTTTTGGTAAGGCCTCTGGCCTTTGCCCATGAGATTATATTATATTATTAAAATATATATACCTATTATATATAGTATATATATATATTAATATATAGATTAAATAGTTAATGATTGTAGGAGATAAAGAATATATAGTATATATATATATATATATATATATATATATATATATATATTATATAAATATATTTTATTATACTATATATATTATATTATTTTATAATAAATATTGAAATATAAATCGGAATAATATGCCTTTATATTTGTTTAATATATTATATATATATAAATAGTAGTATTTATTTTTAAATGTATATAGTAAATATATGGTATATAATAGATTATAATATAATATATATAATATATATGGGGTGGTATAATATATATATAATATATATAATTATTTTAGATTTACAGGAGCGTAAATGGAAGAAAGAGTTTTGGTTATAGTGATCATGTATTTGACAGATCGCTATTCGGCAAAATAACAACACTTGAAAACATGCTTTTCTTTCACTCATTGGATGAGTATAAAGCAACAAGCGATACTACTTACGTTAAGGTTAGTCTTTTATTTGCATCTTATGAGTATGAAGTACGAAGCAGCAATATTTCTTACGTTCAGGTTAATCTTTTATTTGCATCTTATGAGAATGAAGCACGAAGCAATACTTCTCAAGTTCATGTTATAGTCTTTTATTTCCATGTTCTGAAAATGGAACACGAAGCAATACTAAAGTTCAGGGAAGTCTTTTATTTGCATCTCGTGAGAATGTAGCACGAAGCAGTACTTCTCAAGTTCCGGTTAGTCTTTTATTTGCATCTTATGAGAATGAAGCACGAAGCAATACTTAAGCTCAGGTAAGTCTTTAATTTACACATGAGAATGAAGCACGAAGCAATACTTCTCAAGTTTAGGTTAGTCTTTCATTTGCATCTTATGAGAATGAAGCACGAAGCAATACTTCTCAGTTTCAGGTTAGTCTTTTATTTGCATCTTATATATGAAATTCAGAAATGTATCTTATCACAGTCGGTACGAATTTTGGTACTGGAACCATGAAACTTCTATATAGATATTCTATTGTTGTTGCCTTTTACAAAGTCTTACCAAAATTGATTACGTATAGCGACTGTTCTTAGGCAATGGTTCATGGTTAGATTCCTTGAATTTTAAGTAGAAGTTGCGTAGTCTCACTATTAGAATGACAATGCCTTTGAAAGGCGAAATTTTTATATAAAAATTTATCTTATCATAGGTTTTCTTCTTCCTGGCTGTGCTCTCAAGAAATTGCAACTGTTACTCTTTATAGTTGTCGTTCTACCATAATGTATTGCGGAAATCTGCATCCTTTTTCTATCCGCATCTGCATAAATTTTTTTGCGGATAGTATTCGGTCTATGTATTCATGAGAACGTTTTGTGTGCAGTACCTTGTTAGTTTATATATATAGGCCGAACTATATAGTATATAGATGATACCTCCAAGTATATATATATAGTATATTATATATATATATATAATATAGTAGTTATAGTCGAGAAAATGCATGGATATATTATATAAAATAGTTGTATATTATTTTTTTTTTATATATATTGTTTTATATTTTAATTAGAATTATTTTTTATGAATATATTAAATTTAGTATATATATATATATATAAATATATATATATATAATATATATTACTATTAGGTAGTATATATATATGTATATATTAGGTAAAATAAAATTATGTAATATATATAATATATGATATATATGATACATCTACTACAAATATATGGATATAGTATATATATATAGTGAGTTACGAAATCTTATTCAGAGGTGAATAACAAAGGACAGATAGAATAATCGAAGAATGTCAAAAGCGAAAACGCATGGAAACAGATAAAGGATGCTTACTGGTTTGTGGCGTAGTAAAAAGTTTATCTCAATCTTTGCCAGAACTCGCCAGGAATACTTAGGCATACCAGGTCAACAAGGTGTGGCTACGTGAGCTTTCTTTTCTAGTTTGCGTGCATGATCTCTACTCAAAAGAAGAAGCAAAACTCTCCTCTGAAAGGCCTCAGAGCCTTTTGTTTTTGAACAATTTGAGAATTATTAATTCAAGTATTTGAATACATGTTAACCCTTTTCGCAAATGGTAGAAGAGCTGAAAGAGTGCCGAGTCCACACAGTCCACACGTGCTGTAGATATAATATATATATGTAATATATAATGTATGAGTACAATATATAAATAGAAATGACGTAAGTATTATATAGTAAGTAGTAAGTTATATAAGATAAGTAAGTATGTAGAGTATAGTGAAGCGTATGGTATGTAAGTGAGTGTTGAGTATTAGTAATATGATAATAATAATTACCTGGTGGCTAAAACTCCTAAAAACGCTTAACTATTCCGGCATCCCGCGCAATGCTCTCGCGATATGGATTAGTGTAGCATCTCATACGGAAGTTGAAAGCTATCACGTATCTGCTAGCTCACTACGCCTCTGAATATATATAATAGTATCTATGTAATAGATATATGAGGTAAGATTGTGTATTATATATAGATTATTGATATATATAGCTAGTATATATTAATAGTAGTGATATATATCCTTATATATAGTACTGATAAATAAAAATAGTGTAACGGAATAGTGTTTATAAGTTATATATATTTTACAGTATAGTGATTATATATATTAAGGTATATATAGAAAAATATTGAGGATATAGTATAATTATATGGTTATAGATAGTAATATCATTCACACACTTAAACTTTTCAAGCTAATATTATATAAAGAGTAATATTCAGTATACACGAAAAGTTAACAAGGGACCTGTCCGTAAGGGCAGGTTAAACTACACGACTTTTATCGGAGTTCTATTCGTCAGAATGAAAGGCAAATCGTTCAATTGGAAGTGTTTGATTAAATTGCCAGGAATAGATTAGGATCGGGAAAAGCGATTCCTTCTGGTATCTGGTGTCGAGTGGGGAAACGAGATGAAGAAAACAGAGACAAGCCCACTTTATAAATTCCTTTACAGGGCGAAAATTGCGGGGGGGCCCATCATCAAATCTCATAAAACTAAGGCAAGTCTCGGTATAACGGTTGGCGGCGGGCCCAAACCTAGTGAATTATGGTGACAGTTATAAATGACATTGATATAACCACCCCAACGTCTGCAGCTTATAAAGGTATGCGCTTGGCGATAGAAACTGATAGGTGATTAGTGATTTATAAGATCAAAAGCGATTGATTTTAAGGAGTGTCCGGAGACAACTTATATTATCGTCAGCTCTGAAAGTTTTAAGGACCACTGCATGGCTTGCTGGAGTTTTCTTAATTCACGCTAAAAAATGGGCAATTAGTCGCGACGGATCGGAATTTCTAAATGTGTGACGGGAATGGTTATATATAGTTCAAACCCCGAAATGCTTAAAAATCTAATCATCGAAAATAAAGCCCGAGATATCAAGGATTGCGGAATAGAAATTAAGGTATGTTAATTTTTAACTTGTTACAATTGTGGTTATTGTAATTAGCTCCCAATTGTATATTAGCTTTGTTTTTTTATATTCTGTTACGTCGAAATTAAATAATTTCGATTTCTTTAAATTAATTTCCTGACAAAAATTTCCTTTTGCGTCTGGACTGATTCTCAGCACTACTTGCTGTAAACAGCGTTGGCGTGGTAAGGTAACGTAGTTTAAGTTGAGTGGGAATGAAAGTTTATGAGAGAAAAAAGTCTGATAGAGTTGTGAGGCAGTGATGCGAGAAGATTGGTGAGTTTTATTTGCATGCGTAAGATAGCATCGAGCATGATGGAAAGGAGTTTGGTTAAGATAAGAATAATAGAGATTAAGGGCATGTTCATAAAGATTATAGGAGGTGTTTTAGTTTGGTCAGTGAGGTTGAATAGATAGCTGTATAGCTATCGTAAACATAGAGTATTGCCAAAAAAATCAATGATGCGAAATGGTATTTTTAATTATGAAAACGTTAAAAGAAGTACTATTAAACATAGGATCCGATCGGTCATCTGGGAAATGATTTGGAAAGTTAGATTAGGCTTTTGGGCATGGTGGAAAAATGTTAGTTTTAACTTGTAAGAGCGATGGGCATTGGTTAAGAACTAGAGCTTCTAGGTTGGTTCCAACGCAGGTCTGAATAGTTTTTGTATACCGTTAAACTGAATTAAAAGGAAAAAATCGCATCGGAATTAGTTCTACTTGAGAAGGAGTAGTCCCTTGTGGTCGTGTGAACGAGGCCTTTTGCACACTGCTTTGGTACGGTCATGTTGTTAGATCTGATGTTCTGCTGTCAAAACCAGAGAAATTATGGACACAAAATTGGAATATTTTTTGGAACTTGAAAAAGTGATATACATGGAAAATGACGAAGATTAAGTCCTTAGAGAATTTGTAGGGTCCATAGGTCTGATTTTCCCTAGATTCTAGTTGTAGTAAACGAACAAAAATGATTCAAATATATATTAAATATTTCCCTAAAACAATGAATGAAAGAAGATCCCCTAAAATAATTAGTGTAAGAGATATAAGGGTATTAGAAAAAATCAGTAGAAGGGAAGTTAGACATACAGATCTGGAATAAAGATTCTAATTATGATAGTTATTCAAGCCAACACTACATGCAATATTTCATCTCAATAATGTATATTAAAAGTTCTTTAAGACCCGTTGACTGTGTCTTGAGAACTAGAAAACAAAAGCCATTGGGCCCGATAGTGAACCATAGATGAGTCTATGGTCACCAGCTGGGCGAGCTGAATATAGTGGTTTTCTTGTTACTACAGCGCAACTGGCGATGTTGAACAGATAGAGTGCCTTTTCATAGATGTTCTCAACATGCGATGCTGAATATGAATGATTTCGTGTCACTACTTGGCGAGGTCTTGAAACATAGATGATTTCTGTTCACCTTAGTTTTGGCTAAGTGCTGAAATCAAAAATGGGGTGCTTTCTATTGTTTCACCATGCGCGATGCTAAAACAAGATAATATTCCTATGTTCACGCATGGCGATTGCTGAATGTAGATGTTGGTGTTCACCACTTGGGCGATGCGAACATAGGATTGATTTTCTGTATGTCACCATTGTGCGAGCTGGAACAATAGATGATTCTATTGTTGCACCATTGGCGATGCTAAACATAGATGATTGTCTGTTCATCAGTGTGCGGATGCGGGAACATAAGATGAATTCTTATGTTCACCGAGCTGAGGACGATGGCATGAATATAGGATTGCTTGTTCACCACTGGCGATGGCTGATACAGTAGAAAATGATTTCTATGCTTCACCATATGAGGCGATGCCGAACATAGCTTATGTAAGTGCTATGTATCACCATTGCGATGCTGAAACGAGTGTTGCAGTGTATCACCATGGTCGAAGAGCGGAAAAATAAAGTGAATATGATTTGCTATGTCAAACGCATTGGCGAAAGAGCACGAAAATGTGGATGACATCTATGTTCACCACGGACGCATTGCTGAACATAGTATGATTTCAAGATGAATTATCCCCATGGGGCGGGATGATGAACGATTAAGATTGAGGTTCTGTGGACCATTGGCGTATCTGATACTAGATGATTCTATTCTACCATTGCAATGCTGAAACATAGATATTTCTAGGTGTACACCAGTTTTCGATGTTGAAACACTATATTATATGTTAACACCCATTGTGCGATGCTGAGAAAACAGTAGAGTAGATTTCTATGTTGCGATAACGCATGGCTGAAGATAAGATGAAACGATGGAAGGTTTAAGGTTCGTTAAGGGGAAGTGGATAATAATGTTCAGGAAGAAAGGGAGAAGAAAATAGGTGAGACGGTGTGTATCCCAAAATTTTGCGATTTCAACGTATTCAAGACCGAATTTTAGGATAGTCCGTAGTAGGGGTTGCTGAGGTCCGGAATTTTTGCACGCCGCAACGGGAGGTCGTGTGACGGAATCACACCGCACCGCACCATCTTTTTCAATGTGCACGACATCTTACCAAAATTTGAGTACCATGCGTCGCACCAAATTGAGCGTACAATGCAAATACGCCGCAAACGCTGCCATTGGCCAACCCTAGTGAGTAAAGTTTGGCAATAAATAAATAGAACAAAAAAAAAAAGGATTTGTCAGTCACTAGCATAAGATATTGAAAAAAGAGTGAAGAGAGCAAAGCTAGGTATCGCTGGTCGGTCAGCTTCCCCAGGCCACCGCACCTGAGATTTGCTCGAAGAAACAGGCATGTGAAGGCCTAGGGGAAAAAAGGGACGAATGTTTCAACAAAATGGAAAGATTAGATAAAGACAATTAAATATTAGCAGAAATGAATGTTAGAAGACCACCTTACGATTAGGAGAAAGACGACGGAAGAATCATATAAGTGGGACGCCAGAGCAAACCTAAGGCTGTATTGATTGAGGGAGGACGTGACCCAGGAGCGATATGTTTTCATATATTAGCGTACTATATAAATTAGTATGATAAATATAGTATGAGACTATATATAATATATATATATATTAATATAATAATATATATATATATATATATATGATATAAATTATATTATATAAACTAATCACCCACCCTCCTTTCCCGAAGGAAGACGTAACATGCATCGTGGAAACAGAGAAAGAGTTAAGTAGCCAAGAATGAATGCGAAGTCGAAATAGAAGACAAAGGCCCAGGCCTTACCTCCTCTCTATCATACCTTTTAGTGGAGAACTAGTCTTCAGTCAGAAATCCACCTTAGAGACTATCAACGCGGAACGCGAACCGGAGCGGCTGCGACGTGATGACATCTTCGTCAATGTTGGGTTTCTATCCTTTATCCCATGTGCCGGGTGCTGCACAACCATAAACCCCCTCACAAAACCCGCCATGCTACTCCTAAAATGATAAATAGAAGCCATCATTTCTTGTCTCGCCATGCTACCAAAAACTAACAATTCGTCTCCTCCAGTCATTCCTTTAACTGACTCAATCCTTTTTTCTTCGGTCTCCCAGACCGGGCGATTCCCAAAAATACTCACCACGTATAACATCCCCTTAACAACCGAACGTACGACCATCCTGGTTCATGCCAAAGTCGGACCAGGAGAAGAAGAGAACAAGAGTCTCAGAGGAACGCCCGAAAATTCCAATTGATTCTCTCATATTGAGCCCCTTTTTCTTCACGCCACACAACTCTTCTCATACTATTTCAGTCGCGTCATTTATCAAATTTCTCACACTTTAAAAATCAGTGCCCCTAAGGATGATGTCTATCGTGACACTATTGAGACTGATAGATCTATATATACCTCCTTATTCCATACCATAGGTCTTACTTATACATTAACACAGGTAACAACATAGCTCGATGTAGAGAGAGCCGCGAGCTCACTCAGAGACTGCTCTCGTATTATAATCCAAAGCACAAGCGAAAATAATTAGCAACCAACCAACGCTTACAATGCCATAATCAACAAACATGTTGCCTAACTACAGCTCTGCCTTAAAATGTTCATTCCATTTCCGCACAAATTATCAGTGCCATACATAGTTGTCCTAAATAGATTTAACTCAGACAAAGCGTTTTCACAGGACTGCTCACCAGCCAACATTCACAGACTTGCGAGAGCACGCAGAAGGCATTTCTCCCCGCTCAGCTACAATAAACTTTACTCTTATCTACTATTTACTTTGTAAACCGCCGCACTTTTACACACAGCCTGGTACAAAATTCCTCTATCATATCCATTTTCGAGATTCTACTGCTGCAATTCGTCTCTAGTAAAACAAATCCTCAGCATTAATAAAGTTTACTGCAGGAGATGGCCAACCCCTAACACTCTCTTCATTCGCCAATTATTCTAACACCTTCCCTGGTCCACTCCAGTCATAATTCGTTTATAAGCCCGCATGCAATATACAAATTGAAAACCAAGAAGACATAACACATCTCCCCCTCACTCCGCAATTAATATGTAAACCCAATCACTTTCTAATCGCATTTTGATTTTGTTGGATAAGTGAGATTTATGAACTTCCATTTTTGCTTATACACACCAACACCATATTCCACTAACACCTGCCATAGAGCTTCCCTATTAATCCTATCATACGCCTGTTGCAAATTAATAAAACCTGACTAAATACAATTTATTCATCTCTCTCATTTCTCACCTCCCACTTTGTTTCATGAATAATAGATGTGATTCGGACGAACTATCGTCTACCAGACTTTCTAAACGACTATGTTCTTCCCCAGTTTGAAGCCCGCCTGCAGACGTAATTTTCGAAACTAATATACTCTAGCTAGTATATCTTCCCTATAATTTCTCAATAAACTAGAGTATTCCTGTCCAAATTCTACAGTAGCTCCCATATATAAGTCGGTTCTGGAGGAAGGGCGAGGACGGGGCGGCACGGCGGGGGGGGGGAGAGCAGGGGTATAAAAGGAAGAGAAGAGGCTAACTGAAATTACTCGCTCGTACTTGCAATTCGTCGGAACTATACCGCTCCATAAATGCTTTGTGTACACAATTGGCCCAAATTTCGGACTCAAAATCACCATCTACTCCTTCATTTCTTGATTGCATTTGCACCAGTAATTGCATCAGTATAGCCTAGTTCCCAAGAAGGGTAATTACACAATCTTCAGAGCATGGATATCTCACACTACCATTAGCCTCCGTGCCGTACTAATTGACCGTCAGCCCATTAAAAGATACCTATGCGCGTACTTGCGCCAACAAAACGCAAAACACAGTCACTAATCATCAGCTTTCATCATCACCAAGTTATGCAGGATATGCGAAGAGGTTCTTCCTCCACGAGGCGACTCAACGTTTCCATTCTATCAGTTATGAAAGTCCTGGCATGATTATAAATTATTTCTAAGCAGATTCCGCCTAAAGTATTCTCATCTATAAGCCGTTTCGCGCTTCCTTCCACAGAAACAAGCATCCTATGTCCATTGTAAGTGCCCATTCGTCCTCCTTCCAAACTATTCATTTACCACCTTTTTTCCTCCTACGTATATTTCTTTTAGTATTCCTTTTTTTCTCTGTATATAATTCCAAACATCTTTCTTTGAGAACCATCCGTTGCCTTTAAACATTTAACCCACGCTTCTTTTTTGTACCATTTAAACCGCTTGTGTCATCACCCGTCTTCTTTCCTCACTCACTTGTTAACATTCTTTACTCCCTACTTTAGGCACATCCAACATACTTTCTTCTGACAACTAACAACCGTTTCCTTCATTTGCTTCCAGATTTGTTCAGTTTCAACTTTTTCACATCAACTGATTTATTTGCGAGCGCTCTTAAATACTTGTTCTTATTACCTTGTTCACTTAACTTCTCACTCTTAATTCTACCCACTTCCTTCCTTATCACCTCCTCTCCATCCAAGCCCCACCTAACTTAATTTTACATAAAACAAACAATGATCTGATATTCACATCCCTAACCTCGTCACTGATTTAACATTGCAACAGATACTTCAACATCTTCTTCAACCGACCATAAAACAATCATAAACTTTTCAATTCACGATACCATCTCTACCTATGACTGACACTCTCTTATACTTATGGAAACTCTTGCCTTTAAAGAAAGTATTATTACCTACACACACACCTCTCTCTCTGACAGAAATCAATCACCTTCCTACCTTCTCATTTTTCTCCCGACACTCAAAAAAGCCACCTGAGGTATAACCATCCCTTTTTTTATTCCCCTATCCAACCATATAAGGTCACCCAAAACAATCAATTACTGAAACTCCTACTCGACACCATCCAAGAAACATCATTCAGAGTATATCCCTGGAAAATCGCACTCTGCTTCAAACGTTTCCTCAGAGACCGTGATGTGCCCCGAAAACCCAAGGGCGCGAGCGACATATCTTGACTTTTCTCCAACTTAAATTTAACCATAAAATTCTACTACTCACACAAACAAAACCCATAGCTCTGTACCACAGAATTGCACGCATCAGAATTGCAACTCCTCTTTCCCCCCTCTCATCCTTCGCACATCAGCCGAGCAAACACATTTCACACCACGCTATTTATTTTCCCCGTTTCTTTCATCTTTGTTTCAGTTCAAATCAGCAAAATCAAATTTACCCTTTCTAAATAACATCCGATTCACCTCTCGCCTCTTCTCATCATCAGTTTTTCCTCCTGACACTCCATGTACCCATAGCGATTCATTCATTGTGTGCGAACCGAAAGATAAAGAAGGTGCTTACGTGCCCGAATCACGACCTTTATATGCGCGAGACGTATGAATTAGCATTCCTGGCAAAAGATGATATGGTACTGGGCAGCCAACCCAACCCAACCAGCAACATGTCTCATAATTAGTCGCTCTTTTATAACTACACGCAGCATCACGTTAGTGGTGTAGAGACACCATTGCAATGCACAAGGCACTAGGCATTTACGAAGAAATAGTGTGGAGTGTCTGTGAAGAATGTGCGCTGAACAAGGAGTGAGATATGAGTATGGTAATATGATACCCTAGTGGGATATAAGGTGGTGTCTGTAAAGAAGGTCTAGGAGGAAGGAGTGTGATATGCTCACGGTGCTTTCTGAAAGTGCCGAACTATTAGGCACTGAGAGGACATAGGCAGCGCAGGAATACCACACATGTATAACGCAATAGGATGAGTCAATAGAATAATAATAGTTGATAATAGTATATATATATATATAAATATATATATATTTTATAAATATATATATATATATTATAATAGTATATATATAGTTCATAGAGTATAATATATATATAATATAGTAGTGTATATATCTATGGGGCGTGGTTTAGTTGAGGGGGTGTCGTTTTAGTAGGTTTATATATATATTGTTGGAGGAGTGGTTTGAGGTTACCACAGGATTGGAGGATGGTGTTTGGTTCCCTGTATTAAGGAAAGGGATATATATATATATATATTAATAGTAGATATTGATAATATAATATGTTATATATATATATATTGTGACATTTGTATAAATTATCTTAAAACAATAATAGAAAGATGATCACAGATATATTTAAGTTTGTAAAGATTGCCACCTGTCTTGCTTAGTAGTATATATAATATATTATATAATTATGTATATAGCAGATATAAACTGATTGAGAGCAGTTGAGAGGTTTAACGAGGGGAGGAATGGCGGTAGTATATATAAGAACTAATGAGGAGGATTATAGAGAGGGTAAAAGAGTATAGGTTATGTAGTAGTATAGTAATCCCAAAGTGTCTCTCTATATTATATCAAATACTTTAGAACAACACTGAAAAAAACACATTAGATAATACACATAAAATAAAAGTATTAAATTAAACAAAAATAGATATATAAGGATAGGGAGGGTGAGGAGATATAATAACGACTAAATTGTAAGTGAATTGTTATTTATTTGTAGGTTAAGAGGAATTATATTTTTCCACAGTTTTCTCTATTCCCTTGATTGAGGCGTGAAAATCCACCTTATAAGCGCAGTAGGTTAATCCTAAGAAAAAAAAACATTATTCCCAAAGACCAAATTTTCTTAAATTTTAACATTATATTTTGAACATCGTTCTTTCTAAAAATTCTCTCAAATGTCTCATTTTTTTAGGAAAGATATATTTATAGTCTTCCTTTTCTTAATTGATTGAAGGCAAAAGCTTTGAAATAGAACCGTTAACCGTTTCACAAAACCTATAAAGTAATTTTGAGGCAGTTCAGATATTTGCGTAATTTTATTTTCATTTTTTTTTTCGTCCGTGGATGATGACAATAACCATAAGAAAGATCCCTCCCGTTTATTTTCAAATCTGTAATGTGTGCGTTCATTGGTAAACGATTGGTTATATGAGTCTTTCATTAGTTTTAAAACCCTCAACCGACAGACTTCGACCACCTATTTTGTGGCACTAGTTCTTTCCCCAATTTTCGATACGTAATTAAAAAAAAATATGGACGAGATTGTTGAAACTATTTTGCTATTCAACGTTCAATTACTGATATTTCTTTTTATATTTAGAATTTAAAATGCATTTTTACCACTGATAGATAAAGTTACTTCACATTCTATCAAAAAAAGTAGAATAAAAATGACCGTAATATAAACTGAACAATGTTATATATATATATAATATATAATATATATATATATATATATATATATTATATATTATATATAATATATATTATATAT
>JABUQX010011292.1:32500-38079 GCA_015478945.1 Trachelipus rathkii | reverse complement strand
TATATATAATATAATATATATATATATATATATATATATATATATTAATATATATATATATATATATATATATATATTATATATATATATATATATATATATATAGATATATATATATATATATATAATATATATATATATATATATATATATATGATATATATATATATATAAATATATATATATATATATATATATATATATACATAATATATATATTATTATAGAATTATAATATATATATTATATATATATGATATTATATATTAAGCAGAGCTCATAGCATCAGAGGTAGAGCACTTCGTTAGCAAGCGAGGAGGCCCAGGTTCGAGACTGGGCTGGAGCGAGAGAATGTGAGCTATTCTCTGTTAACTCTAGCTTCCTCTCACTCAGACGTTAAATGAGTACATCTGGTAGCGTGCTTTGCTACTAGTGGGGAAACTTCCCGGAAGGCCTGGCCAGCCAGCGGATTTAGTCGTCAGGCCCGTGATACCCAAGGACCTTTCTCGATGGCGGTCCCACTGACAGGTCGTGAGACCTTCCTGGGGGAGGACGTTATATATATATATATAATATATATATATATATATATTATAATATATTATATATATATATATATATATATATATATATAATGATACTGAGTTTTTTATTTCGCTGTAATTCTGAACTTTAAAAAGTTTTTCTCTGTGTCATCAAATGCCAAAACTGAAAAGATTTGATGACGAAAGAATATCTCAAGTACGTTCTTATTAGCAATTCACTTTGAGTCCCTACAATTGCAATTTCCTCGATTTAAAAAATCTGGAACCTTGCCAGGAAAAAGGAGCCAAAACAATTGCTAGAGATACTGAAACGAGTATATCCTGCCTTATTTTCTAGAATGTGTATGGATATTATTGCAAAAGGGAAATATTGAATGCATTTTTTATATGTATGACATTAACCGCCTTGTTATAAAATCCCATTGCATAATAAAGCTTAATAAAATTAAGTCGAAGTAAACACAAAAAATTATTTGGAAATCATCTGATTTTTACGACCCACTTTATAAGGATATAAACTTTATATTTTAAAAACTTGTTTAAAATTTATATTGAAGCTTAAATCATTATTTGGCATTGTTATTACTAATCATACTTTTGCATTACTTTATATTTAATATTTATAGACTGTAATCATGTTATATGTTCTATATATTTTTGAAAGTAACACAATATCAGTTTAGAGTTTATAGTTTTATTTTATTTTTAAATTTGCTAATTTTCATTACATCTTATACATTTTTTTTTCTTTTTTTTTTGTCATTACTCACGGGTTGAGAAATTTTTACTTAGGAAATGTAAAAAAAATCGACAAAATCAACTGAAATTCAATCAAAATCCGGCAGATAAAGAAATTAAACTTGATTTATTCAATAATATTTCTGTAGGATATGTTTGTCTTTGAAACTTGAATTTGTTAAGGTATCGAATTTTATTTTTGATTAAATCTCATAAGTTGTATTTCCCTCTTCTTATTTATTCTACAAAAGTTATTGCTTAATTTTGATATTATTTTCTATCATTCATTATCGTTTAGTGAAATTTATAATTTTTTTTGTTTCTCCAAGTGTCAACTTTCCATATACCGTACAGTACTACAATTTTAATAAGGTAATAAATTTTAATATATAAAATGATTCTTGCAATATTTGGTATTAAAATACACTTTCAATTATAATTTACTATATCAAAATAATTCCAAACTAGAAGTTCCTTTCTTCGCAATCACTGAAATTGCCAATGTTTAAACCTCTCTTTACTCTAAGACAAATGTTTCTAAAGAAAGTTTATTTATTCTCTTCAGCAAATAACTTTGGGAAAGAAATGTGATTATATTAATAACAACTTATAAAGTATCTAATTTTTAAAGATTTAGAACAAAGGCGTTGTTCCTTACTTGGAAAGGGTTTGTTTAATTTCAGTTAAATGTACCTTAGTTTGAATTACTTGTATCCTGATTTGAGTTATGTGTATCTAATTTTCTCCTTCGTTTCTGAAGATTTTAAAATGTATTCAAATTAATACTAATATTCAAACTTGAAAATGAGCGGAAAATATAAATCAATAAAACTCTTCCTGACATCAGCCAAGGAAAATTTATATATATATATATATATATATATATATATATATATATATTTATATATATGTATATAAAATATATATATATATATATATATATATATATATATATATAACATATATATATATTATATATATATATATATATATATATATATAGATACATAAAAAATATATATATATAATATATATATAATAATATTTATATATATGTATATATATTATATATTTATATATATATATATATATATATATATATTATACTATTATATATATATATAGTATATATATATTATATTATATACTATATACTAATATATATATCATATATGTGATATATTTATACTTATTATATATATATATATATATATATATATATATAGTATATATATATAATACTTACTATCATATATTATTTATATATATATATATATATATATATATATATATATATATATATATATATATATATATATATATATATATATATATATATATATATATATATAATATATATATATTTTATTATTATATATATATTTTTAATATAAAATATATTATATATATATATATATATATATATAATATATATATTTATATATATATAATATATATATATAGGTATATATATATATATATATATATATATATATTTTTTTTATCTCTATTTTTATAAATTTTACTAATAAATTATAAAAAATAATATATAGCGATATATATATATATAACTATATATATATATAAAATATATATATGATATATATATATATATATATATATATATATATATAATTTTATATATTTCAATTTCAGTAAATTCTAATAAGAAATATATTAAGAAGAATAAGTACTGTTTAATGCATATGGTATCTCAGACTTACATTTAAATTACTATAATCAAACTCCTTACAGAAAAAGAAAAAACACAAAATGTAAAATTATAATAAAAAACATCTTTCGTATTCTCTATCTTAATACCAAAGTGTGATAAAGAAAAATGAATGGAAGATATCAAATTCAAAGGGAAGAATAAATACACAAATAAAAGCAGCAAAAAAAAAGTGTATATTTTCTCAAGATTTATCTTCATTATTTTCAGATTTATAAAAGTTTTTTTTTTTTTGTAAAGATTACCAAAATAACTAAGTTTTTTTTTGAGATGCTTTACAACTTTGAAATGTTAATGATCAGGATCGTGTTCTCCTGTAAATAATATATATATATATATATTTATATATATATATATATATATATATAATATATATAGATATATATATGATATTATATATTATATATATATATATATATATATATATTTAAATATTAAATATATATAAATATATATATTATATATATAAGATATATATAGATATTATATATATATAATTATATAATATATGATATATATAAATATATATATATATATATATATATATATATATATATATATATATATATATATATATATATATATATATATAATATATAATATATATATATTTTATATTATAAATTTTGTTTTTTATTATATATATTTTTTTTATATATATATATATTATATATATATATATATTATATATAAAAATATATAGTATAATATATATATATATATATATATAATATATATATATATATATATATATATATATAATATATAATATATATATATTATATAATATATATATAATATATATGCATAGTGCAATATATATATAAATATATAATCTATATTAATATATATATATATATATATATATATATATATATATATTATATATATATATATATATATATATATATATATATATATATATATATATATATATATTATATATATATATATATATATATATATATATATATATATATGGGTATATAGAACCCACCACGACGGACAGAAGAGCGGTCACGAGAGGTTGGAAATCAAAATCTATGGGTGACCCTACCTGACATAATTCTTTTAATGAATGTCTAAGAAAATAATTCACTGAGTAGGAAAAAATTGAGCTACCATTGAAGTAAAACGATTAAGACAGTCCATGGAATAGCCTTTAAGAAAATGCTATGGACCTTGGTGCAGAAAAATGAAGACAGTAGATGGAGTCCAGTTAAGGACAATCAATGAAGATGAGGTGAACAGATTAAGGGGTGTGGATACGGCATATTTACAAATCGGGGAGGATCACGTTACATATAGTAGCTGTGAGCGTTATTGGTGTGGCCAATGCGAAGGAGTGTGAGGATCACTTCCTTCAAGCCATTTCGCCTGTGAAAGGAAGACCACTCGCTAATATCTGCCATTATATACCTAGGTTTCGACCCTCATCGATTATTCTTCCAGCACTCCTGACAGCGAGATCGCAAACCTTGTCGAAAAGCAGGATAATAATCAATTCATGGAAGGTGACCTTTTCCAATGGCATCCGGGAGGTATCGAGAACGGCTACGTAAAGAGTAGGAGGCCACTCTGGCCTCTTTGCCTTCGATTTCACTACCAATAAACCTGCATGAGAAGGGGTCCAACAGAGTGTTATACGTCTTAGAGAGTGGATCAGCCTTAGAAATTGTTGTACGGCGGATACCATTGTGTTTTTAGAGTATTTGGCATAAGCGCCTTAAGGGCACTGAGCGTGTCCGAGTAAATGACATAAGAGTGGTTATGGTTAAGTAATAAAATTCGAGAGAGGGCAACCATTTAGCTGTTGTTTGTGCAGAAAAAATTTAAACATTAGGGAGGGACGGTATGGGAGAGGTTGAAGTCAGGAAAAAGGCAGACGCTCCCACGCAGTCCCCTGTTTTAGAGCAATCGCTGAACACTGGAATGGATTCGCCTTGAACAGCAGAGTGATACAAGAGCGGTGCCTTTAACAACTCGGCAGGGTAGCTGAATTTGGAAAGAGAGGACAGGACCAGCCAAATGGAGGGAGATGGGAATAGCTAAGGTGTATACCTTTCGTCAGAAGAATACGACAGCACTTTCTACAAAAGGATATCGAAAAAGTAAAGAATGCTGCAAACTATTTTTGAAAACGGTCAGTAAGGAAAATTTTGAGGTACCTCTCACAGAATCGGTCAGTGCAGAAGATATTGGGGTTTCAAAGCGATGATAGATTGTGCACATGATATATTCTCTTCATGGGGAGAGCGGCATTACATCGGCCTCAACTTCGAGGCTTTTTCGTGAGTAAGAACGGAAAGTAGAGTTTGGGAGGCTTGACCATATACTATGTAGCTATAGACCAACTTTAATCGGATTAGGGTGATGCTGAGACTTGAAAATGACACCATCAGCTACCCCGGTTTTTGAAGTGAGGTGACGCAATAGATCAAGTGCATGATGATATCTTTTTTAAGGTGCCTAATGTGCGGTACGTATGCCAGGTTGTCATCCAAAATGAGGCACAAAAATCTGCCATATGAAGTAAAAGGAATGGGTGAACCATATATATATAT